>JAENRP010000558.1:0-18784 GCA_024741835.1 Diplocarpon mali | reverse complement strand
TTTTTTTTTTTTTTTTTTTTATACGCTTTTTCACCTACGGGCCGGGCCTAGGAGTTAGAAAACGAAACTATTAAAATAAACAAATAGGCTATAGAATCGTAAAAACAATCAAAATAGAACTAACCTAAGTGTCAGTTTTCCTTAGTTCTCTTCGGAAGATAGGGAGACTTATTATCAGATAATACTCTCTTTATAAAGCGCCTACTTCTTCTTAATAGCTCGCTATTAGTATTAGAGGAACTAGGTCTTAGTGTGATAGGCGTCTCTATGCTTCTTACTAATGCTAGTATAGTATAACGACTTCTGCTAATAGGAAGAGAAACTTGTATTATAGTATTATTATTATCTTCGTCTTTATTATTATTATCATCCTCTGGAGATTCGTTAGCAGTAGAGGAGGAGGCGACGGGTAATTTAATAGATAATACTTCCTTCTCTTTGCCCTTAGTCAAATTAAGTTATAGGCCGGGCCTAGGAGTTGTATTAGAGGGTTTAGCATAAGGTTTCTTAGTACTGTACTTTTTAAGAAGGATCGTCTTATCGATTATATTATTAGCTTTAATATTATTATTAGTGCCTTTCGTCTTAGTCTAGGACTTATCCTTATATAGTTGTAGCTTTAACTATTAAATCAGCTTCTAGGTATAGGTAAAATTATTAAAAAGTTCTTACTTATACTTCTTTAAATATATTATTAATTAAGCCATATTTTTAGAGAATAAATCCTTTACTATTATTACTATTAATAGATCGTTCTATAGCTGTTTCCTTATAAGTGCCTTTAATAGTAGGCCTCCTTTTATTATACTAAGCGTTATACGAAATTTAGCTAACGATTCTCTAGCAATACTCTATCTTATAGTGCTAGGTCTCTTTATATTAATAGAATCGATGAGAAAATCTTCTAGGTTTATGCTATTCTTTAGTGAGTTATTATTAATAACTTCTATATAGTTATTGCTAATAGTAAGAAAGCTACCTTTTTCTAGTTCTCTAGCAGATTCTATATTAACGAACGTGCCTTATCTAGTAAATATAAAAAATAGAGTCGTCTCATTAGAGATATACTCCTTTAGAAGTGTCTTCTCTTTAGTATTTAATTCTTTCTATTATATTATATTTTAAGCCAGATTTAGTAAGATCTATTAAGTATTCTTAAGGCATTAGGGTATAAGATTTGATAATTTATAGGATTTTTCTTAAATAGCAAATTCTCTAGTCGATTGTTTAGCTGCTAGAATCATATAGTAGTTAATGGTTCTATTATTAGGTAGATTGACCCGCGAGCCGGGCCTAGGAGTCAATCTTATAAATCTTATATTAGCATTAATCTTAGTAGTAATAACTCTTAAGTAGTAGTTAATTCTAATAAACTGTATAAGCTTAGGATATATTATTAGTTTATATAAAGACTTATATTAAGTTAGTAGAGCGCTTAGGTATAATCTATAATATATCTTTAGTATCTATTATATTAAGCTATGAATCATATTATAAAGAAAGGCAAAGGGGGGGTTTGGCTTCTTATCTAAGGTCCGGAAGTAGTATTAGTACATTTCTAGTTCTTCTTATACTAATGTTAAAAATGTGTGGTGCGGTCGGCTGGAGGGCCTTTATTGGGTCGCTTAGGAGGCTCGCAGAAGTAGGGGAAGATAATTGATTTTATTATTCTCTAGTATATATATAGTAAGGAGACTTCGGAAAGAAAAGGGAGAGTCTATGACTCAATAGAGTCATATAGAGGGTCTCTAGAATAAGTGGAGACTCCGCCCATTCTATATGACATACCTCCTAATTGGGCGATGCTCCTAGAATCGCTTAGCTATATAAATAAAATAAAAGAAAGAATAGCAGTTATAAAGAAAAGAGGCTCTATCTCATATGCCGCCTTTCCAGAGGTCGTTCCTTTTAGAATAAGAAGGGTCGCCATAAGCAATAAGCGCGCTTAGGAATCTTTGCGATTCTATACTAGTACTCTATTAGGCTTCCTATAAAGTATTTCCATTGCAAAGGTTCTCCTTCCCTTCTTCCAAAAACAACCCTCCTTTATTATTCAAAATATCATCTTTATACTAATAATTTTTAAATATAAAAGGAACTCCTACTTATTATAGCCCTAGCCGCCCTTGCAAAGTAAGACCCTTAGAGTCCTTATACCCTATATTATACTAACTTTACGCTAGGTTACTAGCGCTCCTATAGAAGCTGCAACCCTAGCGCGATCGTCCCAGCGCCTATTAAGCAATAAGCTGCCACCGCCGTCGCCCCTACTGCTACCGCCGCCCCTACCGCCGCTGCTACTACCTAAGAGCCCTACCACTGCTATATACTATATACCTAAGCCTATAATAGAGCGCGATAACGCGTGCGTATATTGCATTATACGCAAGAGCATTAGCAATCTCAATTATTAGTGCTTTAATAGCACCTTTAGTACGTATTACATTTGTTATATAATACTAAGCAATAGCTGCCAGTAGGCTAGCAGACCTTTCCTTGCCTCCTAAGAGGCTATTGTATCGGCCCGCGCCTATAGTGCCTCTAAGGAGGAGGTGACGCCATTACTTAATATAGTAAAGGGTACGCTTTAAAGCTTCTATAGTATATCTTATTAAGTCTTATTAAGTTCTAGGCTGATTTTAAAAGATAGGAGCGATTAAACCCTAGTGCTAAGAGGGCCTGCTACTCTTGCGAGTAGTAGTATCGCTGCCTCCCCTACTTCTAGCATACCGTTTCCATTCGCTCCTAGCCCCTCCGGCTTAGACCCGTTCGCCCTTATTGCCGCCGCCGCTCCTATCCCCTCTGCTACCGCTATTGCAGCCGCTGCTATAGTATCTCCCTTCGTCTCCCCTATCCCCGCCCCTGCTATCGCCGCTCCTACTGTCGCTGCCGCCCCCGCTATCCTCGCCCCTATCGCCCCTGCCGCACCCCCTGCCTTCGCCCCTGCTATCGCTAGTATATTCGCCGGCAGGCCTCTGGCCAAGGGAGTACCTCTGGGCCTCTCTTAAGAGGAGATCTATACAAAGCTTATAGCTATAGCTTTACGGCTCCTGGCCTTAGCTAAGAGGATCTAAGAAAGGGTCGCACCTTATAATAGCAGCTTAAGAACGTTACCTATCTTATATTTTTAGAAAAGGAGAGCTTTTGCAATACGCTTTATAAGAGAAAATAAGTAAATGTAACTATAAGAGAGTAGAAGCTTATAAGTATAAGTCTCTTAGTAATAAGTAACTACTTGCTAGCAAGTGCGAGTTGCTAAACGATTGTTTAAAAGCTCTAGAGGTTTAATAAATGAATAAAGCTTTTAAACTTCTAGCGGTCTAGGTTCTTAGTAAGCCTATCTATATATATCTCCTTAGTAGAGAGGTAGATTATCTAAAAGCTTCCTTTCTAGTACTTTTGGCAGATCTATATATTACTGATTTTAATATATCAGAGGCTTATCTTAATCTTCTTATTCTTTATAACAATTAGCTAAATCGTTTATTAATTATCGCAATATATATTCCATTTGAAAAGGGAGTCTATGCGAATCTCCTTAAAGAGGCGTTTTATAGCTATTATCTCCTTTGCAATAGAAACCATATTATAAAGTTCTACTTTAGTAGAGGAAAGCGTAATAGTTGCTTGGCAATTCGCTTTTTAAATAATTGGTCCTTTAAATAGGAAGAAGACGTATCCTTAAGAGGATCTGCAGGTCTCTTAATCATCTTTAAAAGAAGCATCTAAAGACGCGACCAATTGGTATTCCTTAGCCTTAAAGTTATAAGCAATTCTTAAAAAGCGCATACTATATAGGTATTAAAGCGTTTAGTCTATAGTTAAAAGGTACTTAGAGCTTAGATTAATTAGAAAGAAAGATAGTTAAAAAGCTGCAAATGCAACGTCTAAGCGTATTATAATTACTATATAAAGAATAGAGCCTATTTTCTCTTAATACTCCTTTACCTTTTTTAAAGAAGCTTGCCTTAAGTTCTTAACAAACTCCTTCTTTAGTAATAGAGTATTAAGCACTCTCCTTATATTAGCTCTAAACTTTTAAGCGATCTTTTTAATATAGGTATTATAAATTAAGGAGATCCTCTTTGCCTTCTTATCCTAAATAATCCTTACTTTAAAGAACTAAGAGATATCTCTTATAATAGTAAGCTTATACGCCCTCTTTAGGTCTTTAATCAAATAAGTCGCTTAATTTAGATTAAAGGCCTTATATAACACTTGAATATCATTAATATAAAATGCTATAAAGACTATATAATCCTTTATTATAAAAATATAAGGCTCCTTGCCTAATAGCTTAAGTTAAAGGCCCTTAAGCGTTCTTACAAAGTTCCTATACTATAGCGCTAAAGAGTCTTTTAGCTTATAAAGTACGCAGTCCAGTTCTACTACTATACTAGGGCGCTTAAAGCCATCTAATAAGAAGCATATGACTAAAGTACTCCTTAGGTCTCTAGGAGTATTAATAAACGTATTAATAATGTCGAACTACTTTACTTTTATATCAAAGTACGCAGCAAGCGCTATTAGTACTTTAAAAGACCTTACTATAAGCGTAGCTGCATAGGTTGAGAAAATTGAAGCTTTATCTTAAAGATCCTCTTATATAACTAGCTATGATCGGCACTTTAGAAGCTTACTAAAGTTATTAACCTTATAAGTAAAAACCCATTTTAATAGTATCGGCGAGGGCTTTAAATAATCCCTTTATATAATTCTCTAATAACTCTAAGATTCTAAATTCCTAATCTCCTAATGCCCTCCTTCCTTAAATCGTTCGCTAAAAGGGTACTTCTCTAAGTCCAGCCATCCTTTCAAAGGCTTTAGCAAAAAGCCTTAATGCTATAGGCGGTTAAGAGACTGCGCTCCGTCCTTTGCCTAACTATCAATTGCAGCTTTAATAACTATATAAACTATCAAATAGTCCCTCCTATCCTCCCTTATCTATTTATTTGCCTAAAAGGTCGATACAAACTCTTACGTATATAAGGAGTAAGGTAAATCAATATTACTTTAAAAGAGCATATACTCTAAAGTAGTAGTATATACTTTTAAAGTCTCCTATTACTTAACGCTTAAGCGTCTTATCCTCTTTTGCTTAAGAAAAAGGAGTTCCTCTTTGCGCTTTTCTTTATAAATCTCCTCCTCTATTTTTATTATTGCTAAAGGTTCCTTTAAGAGTCTAAGTAGCTTTATCTCTTAAGCCTATAGTCTTTAAGCTAATATTATAACTTAAGGTATTATATTATTAAGGCCTACTCCTTTTACTAGGTCGCTTCTTATAAGATTGTTAAAGCTCTTTCCGAATCTTAATAGTAGTACCTCTAGCCTTTTACCAAAGTTTACTAAGGCCTGCCTTTATAATTAAAGACTTTATCTTAAAGCCCTTAAGCCATCTCTATTCTTATATAGAATAGCAGCTAAAGATCTGCCGATCGCCTTATAGAACTTATCTCTAAAGACTCCCTTAAAGTCGTCTATAGTTCCTTCTTTAATAAGGCCTCTATAGGGAATTATCACCCTTAAGCTCTAGTCGCCATTTGCCTTCTTAAAGACTAGCGAAGTAGCTTCCAATTCGCTTGCTTCTACCCCTGAGTTTCTAAGCGGGTCTCTTAGAGAATTTAGATTTAAGTTAAGGCCTTTTATATCATTAGTTAGAGGCTATAGAGTAGCGTCGGTCTATAATATAGGCTCTTCCTATATAGTGGCTTCTTCTATAGCAATTGCATTCGGCCTTGCAATAAGCTCCAATTCCTTGAAAATGCCTTCGAACTTAGCGTCCTAAGCTCCCTCTCCCTCTTTAATCAATTAAAGAGTCGTCTTAAGTTCCTAGTGCAATATAGGGTTTATACGCTTAGCTTCTGGATTATAAAAGAAAGACTTATCAAATTCGATATTATAAGTCATTATTACTCGCTAGAGTATAAGAACCTAAATTCTATAAATATTAAAGGTAATATATCTAATTAAATAACCTAAGTACTCTTATAATTCAATTTTAAAAGTTCGGCGGTCCCTCCTTGCCTCCTTCTTCTTAATTAAAAGGTATACGCAAGCGCTATACGTATAAACGCGACTCTAGTCGGGCTTTAAGCTTGCTATTATCTACTTAATAAGCAGCAGCTTATAAAATTGAAAATACTATTTAAACTAACTATAGAGAGCCTTACTTAATAAGATCATCTTCTTCTTAATAAGTAGGGAGATATTATAAAGGTATATAGCAGCCTTTACAACCTTTAGCCAAAGGCTTACTAAAAGCCTAGCGTAGATCCTTATTTTAATAGAGCGTTTAATTAACTCCTTTCCTACTCGCTCCGCGCCTCTATTAGGTTAGTATATATAAGCAAGAGTAAGCTCTAAATCGATTCCCTCTTCTTTTACCTATCTCTAGTACTTTATAAGAGAGTCTTTCCTTAAAGAGATCACTAAAGTATTATTATCTTACCTAATCTTGCAAATTAAAAGCCTATATTAGCGTTTCACTTATGCTTTAAAGGCCTAAAGGACCTCTATAACTATATCTCTACCCTTTAATCTTAGTAGGAATATCTAAAGTATACTGCTATACTTATCCTTAATTAAAAAAACCTATAAGCAGCTATTATATAAGTTATTTAAAAAGTTAAAGAGATCCTAGGAGATCTTAAAGAAGGGCCTTAAAGATCGGTTCTTAAAGGTAGCGTAAGAAATAACTTACTTAGCAGACGCTACTATATATACAAGGTACTCCAGCCTCTATATTCCCTTGATCTTCACTCCCTTAGTGCACTTAACTAGCGCTTAAAGAGCCTCCGCGCCTAAGTGGCTAGCGCAAAGGTGCTAAGTATATACGTTATCATTCTACACCCTAATAGGTGTATAGCTAGATTAGAACCTATTATAAAGCATTATCTCAGCTATAGGAAATGCTATTAAGGTAGAGAAGTTATATTAAAGCATATTTAAAAGATCTAAATAGTTAATAGGCTTATATTTAAAGAAAATAAGATTATAATAACGCTTTAACTAAGCTCGCTTTACAAAGTCTCTAATACTCCTAAAGCGCAAAGTAAGGTCTATCCCAAAGTACTAAAAACCCTTATCCGCAAGGAGCCTCTTTAAGATAATATTAATAGTAAACTCCTTTATAATAGTAATATTATAAAGCGTTATCCCTATAAGAGAGCTATTACGCTATAGAAGAGAGTCTACTATATATCTATCACCTCTCCTAATGATTAAGAGTCTTAAGGTACCTACTTTAATATATTACTATAAGTCGCCAGAAGGCTTAAAGGTGCCTGCAATAAGTAAATCCTTTGAATTAATAATATGAGTAGCCGCGCAATTGTTAAAGAGCGTACTTAAAGAGAGCGGGTAGCGTTCTAGCTTAAAGAGGTAGTAGATATTAAACGATTTTGCAAAAGCGTTAAAGGCAAAGGGATCTATTACTATAAAGACTGGTAAGTTCTCCCTTTTGCTTAAACCATCCTCCTTAAAGGCTAAAGCCTTTCCTTTAAATTTGTCAATCGCTATTACTATAATATTATTCTCTTTAAGCCATACTTAAAGACCCTTGAACTAGTCTCTTGCGTTTAACGCCTTTTGTATTCGTAGGACCTTCTCTTACAAAGGGAGAACCTTTATATTTTCCTTACGCCCATTTATAGCATATAACAGTTTCCGATAGTCCTAGGGCTTTTAATAGTGATTTTTAGAGCCTCTATAAGGGCACTTAGGCCTGATCTCCCTTTTAGAGCTTATAAAGCGATTTTAGGAGCTATTCGCTAAAGCCTATAAAGGGGTTTTAGCATCTAAGAGAGACTCTTAAGTAGTAAAAACTGCTAGCCCTTTATTATCAATCGCTCTATTAGATTCAATGCCTATTAAGGCGCGGCTTAGCTGTATTAGGTCGTGCTTATATAGGGTTCCTATTTGCTTATTAGTAATAATTTCCTCTTTTAAGTGAGTCGCCTAACTTAGATTAATCTTTACTATAACTGAGTTTAAAAAGTCAGTAACTCCTAGTCTCCCTTTGATCTTAAGAAGATTATATTATTCTATTAGATAGTACGCCTCCTACTACTCCTAGATCTACTACTAAGTATTAGTTCTCTTAGTCTTGCCTTAGCGTAGTACGTTACAGTATTAGAGCCTTATCTGAAACTGAATAGCCTTATCAAAAGGCGCAATATCACGCTTTAAAATAAATACTAGGCCTTAGAGTAAGAGTTGCTAGTTCACTAAATTGGCATATAGGTTGTTAGCAAAGGTTCTACTTATAGGAGTATCTCTATCAGGTATTAAAAAGGAGAGCTTCTTAGCTTAGATTTATACTTAAGCTATCGCAAAAGCTAAAAGCGTTCTATCAACAGTTTTAAAGACCTATTTTAAAAGTAGTTCGTAGTATTTACATTAGGTCTTCTAAGTCTCCTTACGCAAGTTGTGCTCCTTTATTAGGATTTTATATTCATCCTTAATATCCTTATAAGAAGCCTATAGAGGAGGAGCCTTTAACGGATCTCCTAAGGGAAAGCAAGCATAAATCTATTTAAATAAAGTCGCTACATACTCTTTATATAACCTCGTATATACTATACAAAGGTTAGCCATTTCCAATTCCTTAAGCTCCTATATAAAGGGAGCTTAAGGCTTAGTCTTTATAATTGATTTAAATAAGAGTCTTAGATTAGCAAAAATAGTAATATTATAAAGCTTAGCAAAGAATATATATTTACTAAACCACTTTACTTAAAAGGCAAAGGTATTAAGGCAAGGCTTAAAGATGCTTAAAGAGTTAGACATATTAAATAAAGTCTAATAAAAAGGTTAGGTATATAAATGAAGTTTGCAAATAAGGTTCGATCGGAAAATAGAGATTTATTAATTGAAAATAAAGGTCCTTTGAGTTATTATAAATACTCGAAAAGTCGGTTAGGAGCTCAAAGGGCCCTTTAGCCGATTGTATATAAAGAGAAAGCATATTAAAGTGCTTATAGGGCTTATAACTGTAGTGCGGTCGGCTAGAGGGCCTTCATTAGGTCGCTTAGGAGGCTCGCAGAAGTAAGGGAAGATGATTGATTTTATTATTCTCTAATATATATATAATAAGGAGACTTCGGAAAGAAAAGGGAGAGTCTATGACTCAGCAGAGTCACGTGGAGGGTCTCCAGAATAAGTGGAGACTCCGCCCATTCTGCACGACAAAATGAATTCTTTCTATAATTACTATGATTATATATGCGTATAGCGCTTAAAAAGGCGCAGCTAAATAACTTAGGCATATTTAAAAAGCCTTTACTATAGAATGATATAAAGTTGTCAATAGTTAGAATGGTATTATACTAGGCAGGGGTCTATACAATATTATAGAATAATTTAAAGGCTTTAGGTGCTACTCTAAACTTAGAGAAGCCTAATAATATATCCTTCTTAATTTAGTTTGCTATTCTATTACTAGTAGCTATAATTGTATAATTTCCTAGATATAATAAGAATAAGGTCAGGTTAGGAGTAGTATAAAATTTATAAATATTAGACGATATATCTTTATTATTAAGGCCTATTGGTACTAATCTATAGTACTGCGTATATTAACATTTATAAAGGGCGTAGAACTTTTCAAAATTAAAGTCCTTAAACATTTCTATTATAAACTTTATAAGTCTTATCTTTATTTCTAATATTACTACTATCTTAAAACTATTGCTATGCTATAGTATTATCTTTATATTAAAAGGGACCTAATAATATTCTATAAAGATAATATTTGTATTAACTTCAGATTTCTCCTTAAGAATATAGAAGTCACCCTTTAATTTCTTATGCTTAATAAAGAACTATATAATATTATCTATAGAAAATTTATCTTATAGTAGTTTTATAATCTGCTTAATAGCTTTTATTATCCCTTCTTATACTAATAAGACTTCTCCTTAACTTTCTTTTCTTAAACGCTTTATTATTAACTTATAGAATTTGAGAATAAATTTTTGTAAGTTATTAGGGAAAGATTGTATAATATTAGCGGTATCCCTTTTAATATTATTAAAAATTTCTAGTATATTAGTGATAGTACTAATCTCTTTATTAAATAAATCATCTTCTAAGTCTATAGCATTATATGTATTAACCTATAAGCTAGGCCTACGAGTCATTTTCTTTACTACTAGTGTTTAAGGTATTTGTGGCATTTCTAAGGATAGTGACTCAAATTCGTTTAAGTTAGAGGATTAGTGGTTAGGCAAGTCAGCTACTTGAGTTCCTAGTATTATAAGCACCTTAGGCTTAGGGACATCCGCCTTATATACTAATTCTACTTATAGGCTAGGCCTATAAGTCAAATTCTCTTTATTAGTTATTCCTACTAAAGGTGGTAGCATTTTTAAGATAATAGGGATAATAAACTCCTATCTCTCTATCTTATTATTAAAGTAATTTATAGTATACTTAGTAAGATAAGTCATCTTTTCTTTTATAATAAGTAGATTATATTGTAACTATTAAAGGCTAAGTATATCTAAAACAGTTTAATTAAGAAGTGTAAAATTATTATACTATAAGGGTTCGTCTTTTATAGTCTAAATAGTAGAGTGTATAATAGTACTTAAGAACCTAATAAATTTTCTGCCTTTAATGCTATTTCCTTGTAGCTTTTTTATACCCTCTTAGATAGTGAAATGATTTAATACCTATATGGCCTTTGCTATAGGTTAGTATATTTTAAAGATTTTACTAAGCTCTTATAAAGCATTATTAGTAGTAATATCGGTTATAAAGTAGGTTTGGAAAATTATACTATAGATGCTACTTATAAATTGTAATAATCTTTTTATATACTTATTCTTCTTATCTTGATTTTTCCGAAATAAATCTATTAAATTAGCATACTTCTAATATTCTTATAGAAATTTTTCACAATCGATCCCTTTTATTTTAAGCTTATTCTTAAGAAAATTATCAAAGTCTAAAAATCCTTCTTCTATAGTAGAAATTCTATAGTTTAATACTTTTATAAATAAGTTTAGGAATACTTACTATTCTATTTTACCTAATATTCTATAGGTAGTTACTATATCTTCTAATGATCTTAGAGCTTTTCTATCTTATAAAAAGTTACCCTTTAATATTAGTTCATTATTAGTAGTATTTAAGGGTTTGCTACTTAAAGCTATAACTGATATATTCTTCTTAAGTATAGCTTTCTTGCTTAAGCTCAGTAGTGCTATAATGAATTATTTAATAAAAGGGGTAGTTCTAAATGAAAAGATAATTATTTAAGAAAGATTAATAATATAAGAGGCTTATATTAGAAAAGATTGATAACGAAAGATAATAGTAGTAGTGCTAGTATTATAGGTCTAGTAGGGTTATAGAAGAAGTAAAAAAAGTAAAATCGTAGTGCGGGGAAAGGCTTATTTATAGAGTTTTAGAATCGCGCTAGTATACAAAGGAAAAGTGGGTATAAAGAGGCTGGAGGTAGGAATAAAAGTAGGGTATAACGTATATAAGGACCTATAATTAGTAAATAACAAATGTCAAAGGTAAGGATGATATTTTAAAGGTAAGCGTTAGAAAGTTATATATAAAGGAAATAATTAAGGGATAGATTATATAAAGAACGAAGTAGAGTAAAGAATATATATAGGATAGAATAATAAATAGAGAATAATAAAGTGCTAGTATATAAGAAGTAGATAATCCTAAAAAAAAGATTTAACTCGAATTTATAAGTTCTTTAAATAGTATTCTTTAGGGTTAATAGGTTAGATTCTCTAGATTGCTTAACTTAATTATCGGTTCTATTATTACTTTAGAGTCTTCTTCTCTTGCATTAGTTCTTACTTCTTAGCGATTTTTCAGCTTTAAGGACCTCTTTTAAAGGATCTTCTATTAGTACCCTTAGATTTAGTAGCTGAAGTTTATCCGAACTATCTTATAGGTTAAAGCTAGCTGAGTCTAATCTTACTCGTAGGCTAGGCTCGCGAGTCAGTCTTAGCGTTTCTAAGCTTAAGGGTAAAAATAGGGAATTAGTTCCTAAATTAAGGTCTAGCATTATACTAGTATTACGGCTTATCTCTTTTCCGAATTTTTTTATAATAATATCTTTATTAATTAGTATATTAGGTTCCTAAATAGCATTTATTTTATTACATTATCCCTAAGACTTAAGTTTATAAAGAAGCGACTTAGTATTTATAACGTTCGTTTAGGCATTAATAAGGGCATTAAAGAGTTTTTAATTATATTTTATAAAGTGGATTTTCAATTCGTCTTTATTAAGAAGAAATAACTTTTGTACTTCGATTATAACTAAGGGGTCTATTTAAGAGTATTAACTAATAATAGCTTTAAAGAGGCTATTATAGTTCTTAAGATAAAAAGCTGCCTTAAAAGGTTTAGTAGTTCTACTTATATTAATCTATCGAAGTACTAAAGGTTACTTTAAAGTAAAGATTAAAAAGATAAGATCGGAGATTTAAGTCTTATTTTCTAAGGTATTCTTATTATAAATAGCTATATAGTTATTGTAAAAGGCTATAAAACTACTAATTTTAAAAGAATTATTTAAAAGCATTTTAAGAAGATATCCCTATTTCGTTATTACTATAATTAGATTGCTATTATTAGTAATAGGTCGCAAGATCTCCTTTCGCTTTATTTTTATAGTTATTTAAGCTAATTGAGATTTTAAACTAAGTGCTTAAGAAGTCTATCGACTTATCTTTTTTATAAATAAAATGAGTTTTATATTTGATTAAGAGCCGATCTACTTATTAAGGCTTCTTAAAGTAGGGCCTTATCCGATCGGTAGGATCTGATAATCTAAGACTCGCTTATTAGTAAAATTGACTCGCGGTCCAAGACTATAAGTAATAATCGGATTTTCTTTATTAATAGTACTTGCATCTCTTTTTATTAAAATAACTTAATTATAAAGACTAAGGCCAATTAATTAAAGAGGTTTAAGATAAGCGATAAGCTAATAGGCCCTTTTACTTTTTATTATTATAGCTAAGAGGTAGAGTCTATAGTGCATTCGAAGGACTTATTAAGTAATACTGAATATTATATTATAAAGAAAATAAGAAGGTATAAAGGTTGCGTTATTTATAAGGCGGAAGTAATAAAGGTATATCTTTACTTCTTATCTTATAATAGAGAGGAATATACTTATAAAAGCTCTATTATTAGTAGTAAAATTATTAGTTAGGAAGTAGTATTTAAAGGGTTTAGGTATTATAATTGACCCTTCTTCTTTTATTTCCTCCTATTATTTATTACTTAATAATATTGAAAAGAAGGAATTATTCCATTTAATTAGCTCTAATGCCCTTAAGGCTTTAGGATTAACTTTGAATTTTGTAGTACCTAGAGATGCTTCTATTATTAATAGGTTGGATTTGTATATCTTTAAAGAGATAAAGAATTAATTATTAAAGTAGATTAGAAAAAGATCGATTATTCTATTAAGTAAAGAAGTCTTAGGTATTTAATAGTTTTATTAATATCAAATCCTTTATAATTAAGACTATAGTAAACCGAAAGAGAGCGAATATAAAGGTCGCAAAGTCTTCTCCCTTTGATTCTTATATTAAAAAGATACTATCGAAATTAAGTTTTTATTATAAAGGATACTTAAATGTTATATCGTTCTTTAAGCTTAAGGTTAAGAATAACCGATTAAGGCATATTACTATAATTACAAATGTCCTAATTAATAGATTCCTCTTTGCATTCTCTTTTTTATAAGATAAAATAGTCTTACTTAGTATTTAAAAGACTAGGTTCTTAACTTTTATAATTATTAAAGAATTGAATAATATCTATAAGGGCGAATTTGTTTAAGATAAGCTATTAAATCTATTTAATGGCTCTCTTAATTATTTTTAAAGTAATAGGGATAAGGTCTTCCCTTATATTATCGTTTTTAAAATAGTTGTATATAGATATAAAGAAATTAAGAATTAGCTCCTTTAAGTTATTAAAAAAGGAATTTAAGTAAGCGCGCAATCCTTTAGTTTTAAATTGCAAATTAGCTAAAGTAGCTATCAAACGATTAATCCTTTTTAAAGGTCGAATTAAAATAGGTTGTCTAGCTAAAGGAGAGTCCTTTAAAGATTCTGAAAATTCTAAAGAGGCTGCGCTAAGCGTTTAAGCAGTTTGTTTGATAGCGGTTTTTAGAATTATTTTAATAAAAGGCAGGTTAGGTCTAGTTTTAAAATTCTCACTTTTAACTCTTAATCTAGGACTGCGAGTCAAATTATATAGTTTAATACTTATTATATCTTTAGATTAAGAAGCGAATTTTAAAGTAAGCTTAATTATAAATAACCAATTCCCTTCTTTATTATTAAAGAAATCTTATTTAAACCTTAGTATAAGAGTCTAGTTCTCTTTTAAAATAAGCAAACTATAAGCAGAAGCGCAAAGCCCTAGTATATTAATAATAGTGCTATTAGGTAGGGTAATATCTGCAGCTTAATTTGATCTTTTTATAGCTCTATTAGCTACTATAAGTACTATATTAAATAGGCTTATAAATCTGCGATCGCAAATTCGATTGCCTTAGAATTTTGCTATACCTTTTTAAATAATAAAGAAATTGAGAATCTAAATAGATTTAGTAGTAGGAGTGTTTTCCTTAAGAATTTTTAATAATACTCGCCTTCTATTATTAAAATTAATATTTATTAAGAAGCGCGAATGAAATAGAGTCCTTTCTTATTAATAGCTAAATTATCTAATTATCGAATAGATTCTTCCCTTTTATCTTAATCCATTTTAAAAGCATCGGCTAAGGTTATATATTAATCTGCATCGGCTAAGAATTCCTCTTTAGAGATTCCTTTTAGTTTTAATTCTTTGGTTAGGAAGTTGTTAAATTAGAGAATTCCAAGGGCCACTTAAGTTGAAAGGTTATTAATAGCATTTGCGTAAGCTAAAAGGAGTTTTTATTGCTTTATATCTCCTAAAGCTGCGTAGGTCGATTTAAAGCTCTTTAATAATGCAATAGCTCTGCTATCTTAAGAGAAGTTTATAATTAGTATTTATTTATCTCCTATTGTAGTAGATAAAACCATTTGTGAGTTCTTTAAAGGTATATTACTTATAAAAGATAAGGAGTATAAATAAGAGAGTTTAATAGGATATAAGAATTAAAAGGGCATATAAGCTATAATAGGTTTACTATATATATTAAGGAAATTGAACTTTTTATTTATTATTTAAGGAAAGTAATAAGAATATTATAATTAAAGGCCTATATTAAGAATATAAAATAAGTTAGAGTAAGCAAGAATTTAAGATAATCCTAAAAGATCTATATCTTAAATAATAAAGGAGGCGACCTTATTAAAAATATAAAAAAATAAGGATTAAAGAAAGGTAGGATAATTGATAGGCTAGGAAATCGTTTAGTATTTTTATCTGCGTTCTTTGGATATTTTAAGAATAATAACTTAAGGTTGCGATTAGTTAGGTATTTTAATATTCTTTACTTATAGGACTGGCTTATAAGTTAAGTTAGAAAAATCTTAGTCTTTATCTAAGGGTTTAAAATTGCTTATATTGCTATTAGTTTTTATAGAAGATTCGAAGGTTATATCAATTTCTAATTCGTCTTTTAAAGGGAATAAGGTCTAGTTGCGTTAATAAAAGTGCTTTAGTCGATTGACTGCGAAGGTTCCTTTAATATCAACTCTATTAAGTTCCTAAAGAGAATAGTATCCCTTTTCTTTTTGCTTAGATTTAACCTTAAATAGGCCAAGCTATTAATAGTTAAGTTTAATATCTACTAATATATTAATACTTCTTATAATATTATAAACTAGGATAAGATTATCTTTTTAAATAGGGTAAGTCTTAAGTACTTTAAAAGTAGCTTACGCTTTCTTAGCTTTTTCCTAATATTATTTCTTTTATAAAATGATCTCTTTTATATCTATATTTTAAAGCTTAAGTTATTAGTATCTTATTATAAGTAAATCGGAATAGTTTTGAATTTGATTATAGTTGAATAATCTTTAAATAGGCTATCGAGATTTAAAAGGGAGCTATGCCTCTTTATTATAGATAAGAAAGAATAGTATAACTCTAATTAGTTTATAGATTATCATTTAATAAGTAAAGAGTATTCTATAAAAGCATTTTATCTAATCCTTAAATCCTTTATAAGTAACTTTAAATAGACTATTAAGAATGTTATAGTGCCTTTATTCTATTATTCTATTAGCTTTCGAGTTATATACTAAGATTTAAACCCACTTAATACTATATTTTCGTAAAAAAGCTTTAACTACTCCTTTGTTTTTAAGGCCTCTATTAATAGTTAATCTTTTAAAAAGTCTATAGCAATAGACTACGTCTTCTTAAAGGAACTTTGTAATAGATTCAGAGTTAGCAGATCTTAAAGGTTATCCTTTAAGCTATCCTAATAGGTCTTCCTTTGCTAAAATAAAATATATTATCCTATTCTTAGTAGTTAGTACTTATATAATATTAAGGCTGACTTTATAGAAAAGGCCTAATATCTAAGTTAAGAATAGGGGATTCTCCTTATAATTAGGTTTTCGTTTTTAATAAAGGACGCAGCTTTTTATAAAAGCTTTACAGTCTTTAAAAGAACCTTTCTAAAAGAATTTTCTTAAGAGCTAATAGTAAGTAGACTTAGCTCCTCGATAGCCCGTCTCCTTATAAATATCTTAAATAGCCTTAGCTTATAGTTTATTATTATTTAAATAGAGTTATATAAGAAATAAGTTATCGCTCCTTTTAAATAACTGCCTTCCTTATATTAAATAAATCAGAGCTTTAGCTTTAAACTTTTAAAAATCTTTAAGAGAAACTGTCTTTAGTCGTTTAAGTGTAATTAAAAATTTTGCGATTTCTTTAGAGTCACTTAAGTAGTTAAATAATAAAATCCTCTTATTTGACTCATAGGCTGGGCTTACGAGTTAAGTCCCTTTAAGGCGATATATTAATAGATAATTAACTTCGTTCTCTACTTATTTATTAATATTTATTTTATCTTCTTTAATCAAATTAAAAGGGTAAGGACGAGTTCTTTTTAAAAGGCTATTAGTAGTAGTGTTTTTCATTCTTAGAATATATTTGACTTTAAAGTCTATTAGTCTTATTTAAGCGATCCATTTTATTAGCAAGGCTCTTAGTAGGTCGCTTGCAGCTTTATTTAATTGTTTTATTAATACTTTAGCATTAGTTTTAAGGATAAAGTAAATACTATAAAGGTCGCTTTTTATCTTTTTTATCGCCTTTAAGGCGCCTTTGCATTCCTATTTAATAGTATTATACTTTATCTCTACTGGATTCTAAAGACTACTTTTAAAGCGAGCTAAATGTCTTTTCTATTAGCTATTAGCTTATTAAAGGATAGTACTCTATCCGATTAAGCTTACGTTAACTATTAGTATAATTAGCTTAGCGTTAGCTTTATAGTCTATTTTAATTAGATATAGCGCTTTAAGTAATACTTGCTTTAGTTGTTTTATAGCCTTTATTTAAGGTTCCTCTTATTAAAACTTAGCCTCTTTTTAAAATAAGGTATAAATAGGTATTGCCTTTTTAATAAAATCCTTGATTTAAATGCGATAGTATACTATAATACTAATAAACGCGCGAGCTTTTGCTATATTATTATACCTCTTCTATTTATCGATTTTAAGCACTTTAGCCCTTTAAAGACTTCGGCTATTAGAATTAGTAATAAAACTAACAATTTCTATCGATAGAAGATAGTATTATAACTTCGGTCCAATTGTTACTCTTACCCTTTCGAATTGTATAAGTACTTAGTCTAAGTTTTAAATGTATTCTATTATAAATCATTATATATTAAGGAGAACTTCTTTATAATTATAAAATGATCTTAATCCTTTTACTCTTATATTATTTATATAAGAGAGCATAATATTAGATATATAATCTATTAGTATCTTATAGATTACTTAAACAAATTAAGCGATCGAATTTATAGCCTCTTAAGGTAATTTAATTATTTAAAGTAGCCTAAGAGGGGTTTGAATTGCTATTATATCTCTCTATTTAATATTAAGAATAAATTAATTATATTTAAAGAAAAAGTTAATAATAGAGCTATAAGTTAATCTTGCGAATTTATTTAAGAACTTATCTATATTTAAAGGAATGTTAGCATCCTTAATAGTTACTTAGTTTATCTCTACTACTACTATTATTAATTTATAAGTTCTCTTCTCTTTCTTAGCAACTAAGAACCATTTGTTCCTATAAAGGCTATTATAGAATTCGAGAACGCCTTACTTTAGCCTATCTTTTAATATTTCGATTACCTTTTCTTAAAGAGCTTTAGGAACTCCGAATGTTTTCTTTTACTAGGCTTTATAAGGTATTATCTTAATCTTAATATAAAACGTAACCTCTTTTCAAATTTAACTAAGTTCTATCTAGTCAAAAGCTAAGGCGTTCTTTTGATTTATTAAGGTTTTATAAAGTAGTTCGCATTCTTACTCTATTAGGTTATCTTTAATTTTCAATATATTAAAATGCTCTTTTATTAGCCGATATCCGATAGGTTTATTAGAAAATCTACTTATAATAAACTTATCGAATTTGCCACTTAGCTTTAGAGGTCGAAGCTTCTTATCTTATTTAAACTAATTATCTAATCCTTTAGACTTTAAGCTATTAGAGATTCCCTAATCTACTAGTTATACTTTATCTATCTTACTTTTATATATAGTTCGAATATTAGCTAGTACTATACTTTTCTACTTCTTTCCTTTTTTATTAAATCTTATAAAAC
>JAENRP010000557.1:0-18831 GCA_024741835.1 Diplocarpon mali | reverse complement strand
TAATTATAATAAAGATGCTTATATCTTAAAAGCCGATCTTTATAAGATCCTTGAATCCGATTAGTATAATAATATTAATTATATAGTATATATAATTGATAAATCCTACCTATTTAAAGGCCTGCTTATTAAAATAAAAAGGCATTCTATTAAGGTTAGTAGTAAAAGGTTATATATAGACTCAATAGGTATAGTAAAGATAAATATCGCTAGTATTTCTTTCCTTTTATAAAATGTTCTCTTTATACTTAATCTAAGTATTAATCTTTTATTTAACTATAAGATCTATATAAAGTTAAATTATATAAGAGTTTTTAATAATTAATTTATATAATTTATAAATAATAATTATAAAGTAATCTTTAAAGCTAAAATTAAAGATAGACTTTATATTATTTTAAAAGTGATATTATAGAAATTGACTCTTAAGTTAAACTTATAAGTAGATTCCTTTAAGGAAAGTGCACTCTCTGCCCTAATACAATTAAGCAAGGATAAGAAGAATAGATAGACTCTTAAGCTAAGATCGCAAGTGAAATTTGCAAAAATGACTCTTAAGCCAAGACTATAAGTAAAATGCAATATATCTTTAAAGATGACTCTTAAGCTAAGATTATAAGTGAATTTAATAGAAATAACTCTTAAGCTAAGACTGTAAGTAGATTCTGCAGATTTACTAATAATAACTCTTAAGCTAAGATTATAAGTGAAATTCGTAGAAATGACTCTTAAGCCAAGACTGCAAGTAAACTTTGCAAATTCGTTAGAAATGACTCTTAAGCTAGGACTGTAAGTAGATCTTGCGATTTTATTAAAAACGACTCTTAAGCCAGGCTTGCAATTGGAAAACGGTAAAACCTCGAACTACTATTATTAGTCCTTTCTAGCCGCTAATAATAAAGTATTAACTAATAATAGGCTATTAAAGCTATTAAAAGCCGAAAGCCTATTAAAGTATTAGCTAATATATAAAAGATTCGCGTATTTAAGGCTAGAGAAATTAAAGGGCCTATATAAGGTCTTAACTTTAAAATAAAAGATCTAAGTACTAAAGGATCACTTAGTATATTGAATTTATAAGCTAATAAAACTTTAAAATCGAATGCAAATTAAGCTTAATTTATAAAAAGATTTAATATTAGCGCTAATATTTATTAATACTATTAGACTATTTATAACCTTAATTAGAGGAAATAATTAGTTTTCTTAAATAGTAGATAACTCTACTTAATAGATATAGACCATTTGCGCTAGGATTAAATCTAAGCTTATAGAAAAGCTAGAAACTTAAAAAGTAATAAAGAAACGCCAGACCTAGTTAAAGCTAATAGCTATTAGGTCTAATAACATATTAGAGATTAAAGTAAAGCTTAATAAATAGGCAAAATAAGGAGTTTATTATAAACTAACTATAATATATAAAGGTTCCTATTAGAATAGCATTATTAAGCAAAGCATTTAATAAGCAGAGATTAACTATTATACTTTACTATAAGATGCTAACTTACTATTAGAATTCTAAGACCTTATAGTTAAAGCAGATATATACTTGCGAAATAGAATAGGTAATAGATTAATAGTTAATAGTATTCGAATATTACTATATAAGGTATATTTTAAATAGAAACTAAGCCTAGACTATATCTGCGTCTTTAAAAGCGTCTGCTACTCTTATATTAGTCCGAAGTCCTAGCCTATAAGTATAAAGAGCAAGAAGCTAATAAACTAAAGTAAAGAGTATATATTTATTAAGTATATTAAATAAATAATAAAGTAATAGATAGTATATACGCTAGATCTAGGGTAAGTAATTATATCCTTAGTAATTAAGTTTAATAAATCTTAAAATAGGAAGGAGCTGTCTTTAAAGCTTTATATATCTAAAGATTCATAAGGTATATTACTTAATAGTAATACTATTAAGCCGAACTAATAACCCTTTTCTTTAAGCTTAGGTATATTAAGCGCACCTGCTAATCGACGACCTGCTAATCGCCTAAAGGCCGAATAGACTATTCCTATTATTTATAAACTGCTTAAAGTAAGGAATAACTTTAATATTATTATCCCTTTAATTAAAGCACCTATAGTAAAGGATATTCCTAAAATAAGTATAAGTAATAATAAGCCTCTACTATTAGAAAGCGGTTCTTTAGATAATAAGCCTATAGAACCTATAGCTGAACCTACGCCTTTAAAGAGGAATAGAGACCTAGAACTAGAAGATACCTTAAATGAATGTAAGTCTAAGCGTATCTAAGCTATAATAGTATATAGGATCTACGAATTTGAACTTTAATAGAGCTTCGACAAAGATAATACGTTCCTAGCCGCTAAGGGGATAATGAAAATCTCTCTTTTAAAAACGTATAATAAAGCTATTAACGATCTAAAGAATAGAGTAGTATAAAATAAGGCAATCTAAAAGGAGATAAGCTCTCTTATTACAAATAGCATATAAATAAAGGAATTAATGCTAAAGGACGTAAACCTAGTATTAATAAAGTGGGTCTTTATAATTAAGATATATATAAATAGGACTTTAAAACGTTATAAGGCAAGGCTTATAGCTAAGGGCTTCTCTTAATAGTATAGAGAAGACTACTTTAATACATTTGCGCTAATAGTTCGCATAAATACCCTTTGTATATTTATAGTAATAGTAGCTGCTAAGAACTTTAAATGCAAATAGTATAATATTAAAAATGTATTTACTAAAGCAATTATAAAGGAACGGATTTTTCTCTCTTAACCTAATGGTATTCCTATATGCGCTAGCCACTCTTTCTATATACTCTATAGTATCTATAAGCTTAAATAATCAGCTTATAATTAAAACCTCTTATATAGCTCTACTTTAATAGAAATAGGATTTATTTAAAGCTTAGCTAACCCTTATCTATTTACTTATGCTAAGTATAGAATCAAGTTGCTATTATATATTAACGATATTACTATAGCTGCGAAAATAACTACTTAATTAGATTAGTTCTTTATGACTATTCGAAAACGTTTTAATACTAAGGATCTAAGGGGAATTCATAAGATCCTTAGTATTTATATTATAAGGAACTGCTCTACTTGAGAACTTTAATTAAACTAAGAGTAGTATATTAAGAAGATCCTAGACCGAATAGGACTCTTTACTTATACTTTTAATTTTAAGCTAAAGTATACTTTAATTAAAGGAAAGTATAATAAGTTAGAGCCTACTAATAAAAATAAGTAAAAGAGAGATCTAAAGAAGTACTAATAGGATATTAGAGCAATTATATATATTATAGTATATATAAGACCAGATATCACCTTTATTATTAGGCAATTTAATCAGAACTTAAAGGATCCGACGATTCGATATAAGAATATAGTCAAGCGACTTAAAAGGTACTTTTAATTAATAATTATATAAAAGGTAAGATATAGACTAATAAAATATATAAGCGTAAAGCTTAAGGTATATACTTATAGGTTTTATACCGGTAATCGATATTCATATGAATATAGTTGAGTACTTGTTATTAAAAAGAATCTATTATAATGTCTGTCTATCTTTATATAACTGAGATAGTACCTTTATACTTTTAAATGTCCTCCCTCTTATATTCCCTCCTAGCCGTATATAGATATCCTTCTAAGGTCCTCTGGCTAAATAGCCGTTCGAAATACATATGAAACCCCTTATATTGCATATAGTACAGCTATATAGGATGACCCTAGGAACAAGGATAGCTTGCCTCTTATATAGGAATCTGCGTACTAATACCAGCAGTACTTTCTTTTAAAAAGACTTTTTAACTTATATAAGGAAGTACGTAGAATAGGTATATAAAGGAGGCAGATCGGTAGCAAATAATCAAATAGTAATAAAGAATAGAATAGCAAAGACAAATAGCTTAATAGCAAAGGCAGATATAATAGGTGATAAGGATAGTATATATATAAAGTAGAATAGTAAAGATAAAGGCAAATAGCAAAGATAAAATAGCAAAGAGGGAAAGGAAAGGTATCCAAGTGATAGAAGTAATCTAAGGTCTTTATTTGAGCCTTATAGTAGTGCGATTATAGTCTGGTTGCATTCTAGTAGGTTCGAGACTCTTTATTAAAGAGTCATCTAGAGTTATAATCCACTATAGCTATAAATTATAATGATTTATAGAAGGGAAAAGAAGGGCCTTTAAGAAGGCATATATATCGAGCTTCCCTTTTCCTTTAATCTCTTAACTCTAACTCCTACTTCTTATAAGTAGGTCGATTCCCCTTCTTACTTTTAAGTTGATTAACCCTTTAGTAGATCTTATCTTATATTATCTTATTACTAATATTATTATTATTAGTAAGTGCCTTAATAGTTGGCCGACCCCTTCTAATATATATATTGCTAACTTAGATAATGCTTGAATGCAACTTAGAAGATCTGCCTAAGGCCTTTTGAGTGCTATATATACGTTATATATATATAATATTGAGAAAGGAGGCTAGTAAGAATAATACCGGCCATATATGCGCCTTTAATACTCTTACTTCTAAGAAGTATAACTACTACATTGCGCAGTAGGTTAAGTATATCCTAGTAAGTGCCTTCTAATATCCTCTTACTTTAATAACCTCTAATAGATATCCGTTTTAGATACCTATTTAGGCTTAAGATAAGTATATTATCCTTTGGGATGCTTAGGTTAGTAGTAATATTAAAGCGATTTAAGAGGCGGCCTGAATCCTATTTAAGGAGACTTAAATACAAATCTCTATAGTCCTAAAGACTCGGGATACCCTTTAGCTAGCCTAGCTAAATGAAGCTCGTACTCTCTACTATAGTATCGACCTTGCGAATACCTAGTAAGCTATATATGCCTTTAAATCTATTTAATATCGATAATTGACTATTCGCAAGATCTATTGCGCGCTATCTAAGGTAGCAATACTACCCTTAAGCATCTTAAAACTTAAGGTGCTAAGGTGCTCAGCTTCCTCTAGCGTATAAAGAGGCTATCTAGCTTAGCTAAGGGCCGCTCTTAGGCTCCCTTTAACAATATCTGCTACTAAAAAGGCAAGGGTAGACAAGTGCCTTCTAAGGGCTCTTTAAAGGGTAGGGATCTGGATCTTAATAATTTAAATAAGCTAAATCTAAAGGAGATCGCAGCCGCTCTTACTTAAGTGCAAGCTTAAAAGGAGCGGGCCAACTTAGCTACTGCTTTAGGTAATAAGGCTTCTAAGCCTTAAGGGTTTAAGGATCTACGCCTTAGAAATCCTAGTGCTTAGGATAAGTGCTTATTAAGGGTAGAATCGTTAGTAGATCATTATCTTTAGCAATATAATAATCGCTGCTTTACTATAACCTCCTTCTCTAGTACTACTTAAGTGATAAAAAAAATGCAAGTATGCGCAGGTAAGTAAGAAAAGATAAAAAGAAGGTAGTAATAGCAAGTGTAGGAATATATCTTATAATAAAATAAAAAATAAATAAAAAAATTGCTAATAGCTTGCAATTAAAAATATCGGATATTATTAATCTAAGACCTTTTCAAGTCTAGTTATACCCTAATAGGCCTTTGTACCCATCCCTCCTTCCTAATAGTTATCGAATTAGTATTTACCAGTTGCTAAAGGGCCTAATTTGGATTGACTTTTATTATAGCATCAGTAGGGTTGCTAGCGCCATCGATCTAATGTATCTTTATAAGCTCCCTATTCTTATACGATTATCAAATAGCTATTATATCGATTATCAATCGCTTCTCCTTTATAGTGCCTAATTTAATAATATACTTATATAAGGAGAGGGAATTTATACATATAATAGTAAGGAGGTAGGGTAGACTCAGCTTAGCTATTACTATATTAATTGTTGTAGCTATAGAAACTAGCATATCAATACCTGCTACTATAGTATATAGTTTGGAGGCTAGTATAGCTCTTATTACTCTTTTACACTTTGTCGAGCTATAGTGTAGAATATTGCCTTTTAGAGTAAACTGCGATTCTCCTTCCTCTTTAGTAGCTAGTACGATAATATAGCCGATCTGCAAGCTTAAATCCTTATTATTGGTAAAAGATCTATCGATAAATGCGAATAGTTTAGCGTTTTATAAATTGATAGCAAGGTAGGTCAAGCCTCTTTCGGGGTTATTTCGGATCCACTTAAGTCGCTTATTTAAATTCTCTGTATCCTAAACTATCGGATCCTAGTATTAAGCTATAGCTGATAAATCGAAGGAAGCTTTTAGCTAGCAGATCGTAGCTAAATAAGCTCCTCTTACTCTCTGCTTTAGGTATTATTGCTTATAGCCCTTTTAAGAAGTATCGACTAGTTCTAGCCTTTGGCCCTGGCCCTTTTGTCATATATATACTATATCCCTTTCCTAGGAAATAATATACCTATTAAAAGCTAGTGATTCGGTGCTCGATAGGTATTATATTAGCTTTATAAGGAATCCTACCCTTTTGATCTCGTCCTTTTCCTTTTTCAAGAAGTCTACTTCTTTAAGTATTAAAGTATCGTCTGTTTGTATTCCTACTATGCTGAAAAAAGGAGAAGTGCTTAAGGTTAATAATAGATAAGGGTTATAAGTTGAGTTAGCTATACTGAGATTATTACGATAGTACTTATAATAGGTGCTAAACTAGTGATTTCCTAATTCGGGAATGCTATAGAGCGGCAGCACTACTTTAAAGACTGTACCTATAGGGAATAGCTTAGTAATATCTTATAGGGAAAATACAAATATATTATATAGTAGCTTTGAAGTTGCTTAGGTATACGCTTAT
This sequence comes from Diplocarpon mali, assembly GCA_024741835.1. Taxonomy (NCBI): domain Eukaryota; kingdom Fungi; phylum Ascomycota; class Leotiomycetes; order Helotiales; family Drepanopezizaceae; genus Diplocarpon; species Diplocarpon mali. Next base: position 12,066 of record JAENRP010000557.1, on the reverse strand, counting down.
ATAATATCCTATAGGCTAAGAATGCTCTTCTTACCCTATTCTTTAAAGTGTTCTTAGATTGATACTAAAAGTGATACTAAAAGGCGTTAGCTTACTTATTAGATAGTTAGGGATTAAGTGATTATGTCTTCCTCTTTCTTGCTAGTATTGTTCTAGGCCTATACAACTAGGCGTGATTTCTTAAATAGGTGATCTATCTCCTTCCCCTTTATCTTATTAACTATTCTCAATTTGAAGATCCTCTTGCCTTTTATAGTAGGGTCATTTTTATTTATTAGTATAAATACCCTCTTATTTATTAGCCCTTAGTACTCCTTTAGGCGAGATTGCTAAAAAGGGCGCTTAGGAGTGGTAATCTTGCCTTTTGCCTATAGCTTCTGCGATAGTTCCTAGTCCCTATTCTCCTTTTCTATTAGGAATACCTCCGATTTGGCTATATATAGCTTATCGTCTGCTCTAAAGGATATCTATATCTTAGTATTATAGTTGTTATTAATTGTAGGAAGACTAGAAATAGGCTTAATAAAAGGAACCTCTACTCTTAGCGATTGCTTACGGCTATTAAGTTGCGGCTTAGCTAAGCGAGAGGGCTTTACTTCTTTATTAATATTAGTTGCGTTCTACTCCCTTTCGATAGTCGTTCGATCCTTGGGTTTAGTTCCTTTAATTTCCTTTAAGCAGTTTTCTTTATTATCGATTTTAAATAGATATACGCTTATCGATCTGAAGTGCCTTATTCTGCCGCCGATATCGATTATATAAGTTTTGTTCTTTAAGCTTAGGAACTCGAATAAGCCTATCTATCCTCCCTTTTCCTGATATACTAATACTAGGTCTTTTAGCCTTAAATCGTAGATATAAGTAGTTCTAGGGCCATTTCTTATACCTAAAGCGTTATTAACCTTATAAGTAGCGTAGATCTTCCTCACTTCCTTTATAGCCTTCTTAATCGTTACTGCCCTCTATTCTACTAATAGATTTAGTAGATCTAATTCAATCAGCCTTAGATATGCCTTAAAAATGAGCAAAGTGGGAATTATTCTATTAGGCCCTGCTATATTGTTGACTACTTTAATAGCTATTTGCAACCTCTTATTATTGCTTAATCGAAGGTGTTTAGCCATTATTATCTTAAAGGTATATCTTAAAGGGCGATGATACTGTTCGACCTTGCTAATAGAGTGGTGCGCCTTTATAGGAACTAGTTTAAGGGTTATTCCTATAAATCTTAGAGAGCTTCTGAACTCTGCCGAGTTGAAGTTAGTACTATAATTGTATATTATAAAATCAGGAGGTTTAATATATGTATCTAGTTAAGCCAATTTGAGGGCTTGAAACACTGCATCAGCCGAATATACTCTTATTCCCTTCTATAAGAACCTTGCGGCTCTAAATCCTATTGCTTTATCAATTATATAAAGGGCGTTCCTTCTACCGAATTAAGCAATATTGATATATATAGTATAATTAAAGTCGATATTATCTTATAGCTTAAATTGGAATCTATAAGGAGCATTAGCATAGAGTTGATAATATTAGTATATTTCCCTTACTCTTGCTATAATGCTAGAGTTAATATTATAACCGGCTTAGTTCAAGAGGTATTTAAGGCGTTTTACCAAAGGATATCCAAATCTTTTATATAGCCTTCGGATCTCTATTTCTATTAAGTGGTATATATTAATTATACCTTTTGAAGTTATCAGAAGTTACTCTATTATATTAAGTAAGAGCTATAGGTGCTTATGTTTTCTAACAATTAAGTGTTTCTCTTTGCTAATAATAAGCAAATTGCGCAGATTATCGTATTTAGCTCCTATTTTATCAAGTTATTGCAAGTAGACTAAAAACGGTATATCTGCCTTTATAATTAAGAACTCTATAGGGCCTGCTGGTGTTCGAACAGTTGTCTTACTAATTGCATTTTATAAACCTACCTTAAAGGTAATTTTATGCTTTTTAACGCTGAGTAGAGCTAGAACTGTGTCCTATATATTTTATAAGGCTTTGAATTAGTTAATTCCTCTTATATTTTTATTTAAAGCGCTTATATTAATTAGGAATCCTTAAAAGAATTGATCCGTCTATTATATTATAAATACCTTAGGGTCTATTTATATCGGTTTATTAACCCTTGTTATTAAGAGGTATTTAGCCTTCTGCTTTTTAAGCTAGTTAAGTATAGTTCTTAAATCATATTCCTAGTCAAAAGCTAGGAATACTATAGTAAAGTTAATATCACTATCCTTAGGGTTACTAATCGCTTGGTCCTCCTCTTTTAAAGACGTTTCCTACTTATCCTTATTAGTCCTATTACCCTTTGAATATACTCCTTTATCTTCTTATAAGAGGTATGCCTTATATATTTTATCTATTGGCTTATACCCTTTGGCTTATCGGCTTGCTATATAGCGAGACTTCTAAGCGGCTCTTTCTTCTTTTAAGTGCTTGCTACTATAGCAGTCCTTTTTCTAGTATATAATGCACTTTATATAGCCTAGTTTTAATTAAAAGGTTATTCCTCTTTTATTACCTTAGGCAAACTTTATCTTTTTATTTGAAAAGTACACTATAGATTACCTTTGCTTTTTGGCCAAATGATATTAGGGTCTATTAGTAGCCGAACTAAGGTGCTAAGGTCTGGATAGTCCGTCCTAGGCAACTACTCTTACGCAAGCCTATAAGCTATCTAATAGAGCTAAGAACGTCGCTAGTAGCTTAAAAAGTACTATTTGGAATAGCCGATTCTTAGAAATACCTTATATAAGCCTATCTCTAATTAATCGATCGTTCCTTATACTAGTATATAGGCCTAATTGCAAGTTCTATAGCTTCTTAGTATAGTTTTTAAGTTAGGTTAAGATTGGTTTCCCCCTTTAATAGTCTTCTTATTAGAATAGGTCAAATGTCAGCCGAAACCACCTCTTTAAGAATCTGCTACTTCTCTCTTTGGTCTTGTAATTGGCCCGAATGGCCTTTATTAGCTTAGTAAACTTAAAGTTTTTATTTTATAAGTACCGATAGTAGTATATTAAGGCCGAGTCTTATAGCATAGATAAAAAGGCTTTATACTATATACTTTGGTCTACCGAGGCTCTTTAGTACAAATCGGCGAATATATAAAGCTTCTTATTAAGGTGATCTTTCCTGCCTAAGTACTAAGTCTCTTTAGTATATATCTTACTTAAATTTATAAGGGTTTTGGCCTAATCTGAAGTCAAAGGTTCTATAATATACTAAGATAGTTAAGCGTCGCTCTAGTTAAGGTCTAGAAGCACTTTTAAACCCCTCCTTATAGCAAAGGGTGGTAACGATCTATCTCTTAATTGGATCGGCAGTATTAGTATCGGATTTAGGATCTTTAGGTATTATAAAACTAAGGTCTATCCTAATCAGGGTTAATAAGGTATTCTTTTAAAGTTATACTATTCAATTGTTTATCTTAAAGTATCTGCTTTATATAGGTTATCTTATAAAGTATTATTATTATATTTAAGGTGTCCTTGCTGAAGTGAGTCTTAGTGTAATATCTCCTATTTAGCTATAGTAACCCTTTAAGCGGGTGGCTCGCTTATTTGTATAAACTTAGCAAATTCTAAAGTAGACCTTGTTCTATATCTCGGAGATTATGCTATAACTGAGTTTAGTACTTCTTAAGTTTATAACTTTAGCTAATCTTTTAGCTACTCATTTCCTTCTTAATATACTATATCGAAAAGTGCCTAGCCGATTGAAACGCCCTTCTTATGCTAAATGTATACTCTATAGTACTAAAGGTCGTCCCTTAAGCGTTATTAAACGTCCTTATCTAGCGATTTAAAGTCGCCAACTATCTAATCTTAGAATTCCTTTTAAAAGTCCTTAGTAAGGTATAGCCCTCTCCTTTTGCTGTCTTATAATATCTTCCGGAAGTTCTCTATATATTAATCTTTTAGTCTAAGGGCCTTTTTACTAAGTTAATCCTCTTAGGGTCTTATATCCCTTTTAAGGTCCCTTAGTATCTGGGGTTACCTTAGATTAAGTGGCATTAATAGTCCCCCTTTGATCATTTCCTAATATTATCCGGATATTGCTCTGCGCTTTAATAGGGTCTGAAAGAAGTCTAATATAGTTATATTTTGCATATTATTACACTATTATCTAATTATAGTTAGGATACCGATTGCACTCCGGTTTTGCCCTAATTGTAATATATAATAGAACGCAAGTAGAAGAGGATAGTATCTACCTTTAAAGTAATAACTCTAGCTAGATTTGTATACCTTTCGCCTTTTCCCCTCTAATAGTAATTGATATTATTTCGTATATTTAGGTTAGTATTTAAAGTAAGCTGGAAATACAATCAAGTACTCCTTAAAATTAAGAAAGAATTCTTTAGTTTAATAACCTTACTATCTATAGTAAAGGTGCTACTATTAATTAGTATAAGTTCTATACTAGTAATTGATATTTATATAAATATAGTTGAGTACTTATTATTAAAAAGAATCTATTATAATATCTGTTTATCTTTATATAATTGAGATAGTACCTTTATACCTTTGAATATCCTCCTTCCTATATTCCCTCCTAGCTATATATAGATATCCTTCTAAGGTCCTCCGGCTGAACAGCCGTCCGAAATACATACGAAACCCCTTATATCGCATATGGTACAGCTGTATAGGATGACCCTAGGAACGAGGATGGCTTGCCTCTTGCATAGGAATCTGCGTACTAATAATACTAATTCCGATTGGGCAAATATAAAAGGTCGGAAAAGTATATCTAAGAGTATAGTAGTACTATATAGCAGACCTATATTATAAGGAAGTAGAAAGTAGAAATTAGTAGCTATTACAAGTACTAAGGCCGAATATATATTAATATTATCTAATTATAAGTAAGGATTATAAATTGCTTAAGTTCTAAAAGATATAGGTTTCGCTAAGTATATTAAATAAGATAGGAACTATATTAATCTTTAAGTAGATAATATAAAGGCGATTGCACTTATAAAGAATCTATACTTATATAAGCGATCGAAATATATCGATATTACCTACTACTTTATCTGCGACCTTATTATAAAGAATAAGTTATTAATTACTTATATCTTAATCAATCGAATAATAGCAAATGGATTTATAAAGCTATTAAAGACAATTGCAAAGTTTAAAATATTTAAAAATATACTAAGGTTGCAAAAGATAGTAGGGGCTTAGTAGGCTTAAGGACGACTCTTAGGCCTACTCTATAAGTCAGGTCATATAATCTTATAAAGGAAAGTTTTTTAAATTGACTCTTAGGCCTAGACTGCGAGTTAAGTCATAGTCTTATAAAGGAACGCTTTTAGGAAAATTGACTCCTAGTCCTACCTTACGAGTAGAGTTTAGTAATTTTAATAGAAGTTGCTATTAATTAATTGTTTTTAATTTAAAGAGATACCTAAGAGTTAGATTAGCGTAAAAGGATAGTTATTATTTTTCCAACTATAGGTCAATCGGAGTAAGGTCTAAGTAAAGGTATTAAGATAGGTGATATAGCTATTACTCTAATATATTATTATATAACCCTACTGCTTAATTAGTAGGATATTGATATATAGATAGCTATAGAGAAGAAAGGGGTAACCTTCCTTCCTTAACTCTTACTAATATATCGACCATCGACCTTTAGAAGTTTCCATTACCTACTGCGCCGACTCACTTAAGCTTAATAGTAATAAAGAATAAAATAGCAAAGATAAATAGCTTGATAGTAAAGGCAAGTGTAATAGGTGATAAGGATAGTATATAGGAAGTAGAATAGCAAAGATAAAGGCAAATAGTAAAGATAGAAAGGAAAGGTATTCAAGTGATAGATGTGACGATTCGTCACCCGCTTAGGTAAGCGTGGCCCGTGCGCGCACCACAGGTATATATCTATATATAGAGGCACCGTAGCATACCTGCTCCCTAATTGATTATTCTTATACCATACCCGACCGTCATATTATAATCAATTCCCTAGTTGCGTACTATAGTATACATATAATACGTTTGTTTAATACGCTACGATATGATACGCTACATTTATTTAATACGCTATAATACGATACGCTACATTTGTTTGTTATATTACGTTACGATACGCCCCTTTACCCCTTTCGATAGTCATTCCTATCAACTTCCGAACTACCCTCTTACTAGCAGCTCCGCAAAACAGCTGCTAACCAATTTTACTTCTTTTATACCCTTCGTTTTTATTATATTTATTATAAGTAATATAGCTGCCGAGCTCCTAGAGCAGCTAGTCAAAATACAGCTCTCCCTCCTTAACCGGCCCGCACCTAGGCCGAAACTAGTACTCTTAGAACCTGAAAAATTCAATAGTATACCGGTTAAGTAGGATACTTGGTTACCTTCGATTAAAGTAAAACTACAAGTCGATAGCGAAGCGATTAGTGACTTAGTAGCGTAGTTCTATTATATGTATTTAAACCTTAAATCTGTTACGGCCGCATCACGTGCACGGTTGTGCACGGTTACATCACGTGTCGAAGTCAGGTGCACGCTAAGGTAGCGAGGTGGCTAGATTATGTGCACGCTAGTAAAGCACCTGTACTTATTCTAAAGGAGCTTTACTAGAGACTCTCTCTTCTTCTTTATCTTTTCTTCTCTATTATATAGCGTACCTCTTAAGGTAATACAGTTAGCGTTCGATTCTTGTCCTACTATACGCTCTAGAGCAAGTTGTAATATAAGAAAAGATCAACTCAACCTTTGCTAAGAAGCTTAATATCTACCCCTTTTAGAATCGTCACTTCGAACTGCCTTAAGCAACTCGATCTCGACTCTTCTACTACGAACTGCCTTAAGCAACTCGTATATAGCGCCTAGATCTTACTAATCTAGTTTTTAAAGAAAGCTAAATAACAACCTTCGAATATAAGATTAGCTCGTTTTTTCGACCCTTTACCTACTCTATTTTACAAATGGAAATTCACTTTCAATTTCAATTCGAAAAAATTTTTTATTTACTATGCCTTTGTTTCGCTAGTATAAGCTGCTGCTTAAAGTAGTATAATAACTTTTCTCTTCTTAACTTTCTCCTTCTCTTATAAATACTCTATACTACTCTTTTTTATTAACCTTATACTTATTGATAATATACTTATCGACAACTTTCCTTATACTCTTCGAAGCTCCTTACTCCTTCTTTTAAAACCCTTGAATATAACTCGACTCTTTAAAGACACCTCCTTGCGAATAAGTCGTCGACCTTCTTTATACTCCCTATCGACCTATACTTATCGACCTATACTTATCGACTCTTCCTTATACTCTTCGAAGCTCCTTACTCCTTCCTTTGAATACTTAGGTATAAAACTAAGGGACCTATACCTATATATATATATAAAGACTTAGTTAGCCTTAGTGGGTTATACTATATCGTTTAAGACTAGGTCAACGTTAGTAGAGTGATAAGCTTTAGACCCTACTTCCTTAGATTTGTACTATACCCTTTCTTATATAACCTTATTATAACTCCTAATTAGTAAAGAGATGTGATCCTAAAGTAAAACCTTCTCTCTTAAGATCTATAAACCTACGATACCTTAATATATACTCTATTAAAAGGCTTTAAAAACGTATATAGCTCTGCCTATACTAATCTTCTCCCTTTTGAATAGGTTACTATTTAGCATTAGGTCCCTTTAGACTAAACTAGATAATATAAAGAGAGTTAGTACTTGTGACCTCTAATCTTATGCCACTTAGGAGAAGTGAAAGGTTAATTGCACCTCTACTACTAGGCCTTACTACTACCAGTTCTACGGGCCTTACTGCCACCAGTTCTAGTTCTATAGGCCTTACTGCTACTAGTTCCAGTTCTATAGGCCTTACTGCCAACCTTAGTCCTAGAGATATTCCCCTTCTTAAGCTCACTTAGGAAGAAACCTCCCTTAGTATAGATTCTACTCTTAGGCCTAGTTTATAAGTAGATTCTCGAAATACCCTATTGCTATCGATTGAAGTTAAAGAAGAAGATATATTCTCTTTAATAATGTCTACCCTTACTATATTGGCCCCTCTCTTTTCAGCTGCTTAATAGGCTGAAATCGCGAATCTTATTAGCGCTGCTATAGCCGCTGCTCTTTAAAATAATACTACTACCCCTTCTTTCTTAAGTGCTAGCCCTTAGAATACTCGGTCCTTTACTACCGACTTGCTACCTCCCTTAGACTACTACCTTTTAATTATCTGACCTTTAGTCTTAGCTATCGACCCCTATTGAATTAAGTACCCTTAAACCTATTTTAGCAACTACTAGGGTAAAATCACTTATAACGCTTAGAAGATGGCTATAAAGGTATTTATTTAAGAGTACTTAAGCAACTTTACTTTAAAAGAGGATTAGATTACTACTTACTTTAAGTATATAATAGGTAAAGCTTAAAACTTAATCTTATAATATATAGATCTTATCTTTATTAATGAGTTTATATATGCTACTAATATCCTTAGGGTCTTAGATTAAAGGTTCTTTAATTATAATTACATTTAGTCTGCTAAGCTTAAATATAGTAGGCTAATTATAAGTTTATTATTATATAATAAGTTCTAATCTAAGTTCGTTACTCTTACTATAGCTAATAAGATTGATTAGTCTTACTAGTTCGATAACATTTATAAAAAGGTCTTCTTAGCCTTAAAGAACGACCTTTGAGTAGAGAAGTATAAAATAAATAATAATTATACTACTTTAGATAAGTTCTTAGCTATTGCGGACCGCAAGGCTTATAATATTAAGTAAGAAGAGGCTTATAACGCTTGATAAGTCGCCCTTGCTATTGCGTTCTCCTCCTTAAAGGACTGTATCCTTAGTATACTAAAAAGGGAGTTATAGAGACCTATAGCTATAGCTACCTCCTTAGCTCCTTATACTATGGAGACCTGAGATGGATAGGTCTTGTGATATATATCATATGATCGGCGCAGGATAGTAGGAGGATAAAAGGGCCATCTTCTGTATATAAAGACAGCGCGCGTTACTATAAGTATTGAATATACCCTATACTTAGGACTTATTCTTAATATCTTATTTAAAAGAGCCTGCTTATAGTGCTTCCTCCTTTTGTTTTTAGGTCTTCCCTTAGGCCTATTCTTATATTATCTCCTCTTAATTTTATATTAATAACTTACGCAAAGACCGATTTCTTGAGATTTCCGTCCTTATATAACCTTATTAATCTTTTAATTTATAAATAAGAGACCGGCCTTTGAAATACATCTTTAAAACACTTAAAGTATTTTAATCAACTTTAAAACCCTTATCCTTAATCGCTTAGTTACTTAGAATTATCGATTTTCGTTTAGCAACTATTAATAACCTTAGATTTTCCCTTTTTAGCTCTGCTTTGAAAACCCCTATTTTCTTCTTTAACTTTGAGATTTTCGGAATTTTCGGCTTCCTAGTATGAAAAGTTTGGCAAACCCTATAATAGCAATCTTAAATAGTAGTGGTTTCGAGTACTTAAGTAATACTAAGCGTAAACTCTAACTGGAAGTGCCTCTTTAGAATCTTTAGAAATCTAAATCTAATAATTCAACTACCTTAGCTTAATAGAATTCTAAAAATTGCCTTAGAATTGTCTTTAAAGACCCCTTTATTCTAAGGATTAATAGGAATTAGCTTAAAGGCTAAGAAGAATCTTAGATATAAACCTTATCTTAGAAATTAGTCTTAGATTAAGTAAACCTTATTTTATTACGATTAGTTATAATACTCTTATTAGCTATTTAGTACTTATTTAAAATCTTTTAGCAAACTTAAATTAAACTTTTAATAGAATCCGGAATTCTACTCCTAGGCCTAGCTTATAAGTAAGAGGATAAAAAGATATCTTTAAATAACTTAAGACTACTACCTATTTTTTTAATATTAATATTAGAAAATACTAAAAATAATAATAATTTTAAACTTTTTATTAACCCTTTATTTAAATCTTTTTAAACTTATCTTAATTACTTTAAGATTGACTCGGATTCTAAACGTTCTTTAAGCCTATTTGAATTTTAAAGTACTCCTTTTAGCAATTAATCTCGCAATATTAAAGCTTTCCCTTTGCCCCTTATAGATTCTATCAACTTAAATAGTTAGTATAAAACGATAATAGCCGCATTTAAGGCTATTACTAGTCACTTTCCCCTCCTTAGTTCTCTTAGCGCTCCTTACTTTATAGGCGCTAATATTACTAATTTCCTTAAGTAATATAAGGAAACTTATTACAATTTTAGTATTATATAAAAGGATATGATTTCTCAACTTCTTTATTATTATAATTATATAAGTAAGGATATTATCAAGTCCTTTCTTAAATAGAAAACTCATAGTTTATAGGAACTCCTTATTAAGGCCTTTAAATCTGAATTCTGTGAATTTAATAGATAGCAGATTTATAATACCCTGGCTTTCTTAAAGGAATTTGTTTTAATCACTTATACTCCTAAAGAACTTAAGAACTACTATCGGACTTTTACTTATATATTAAATACCTTAATTAGCTAGAAAATACTTAGCGAAGTTGAAAAAGGCCGCCTTTTCTTACTTAGATTACCTACTGGCCTTTGAAATAAGATTATTAAGCATTTTAAGATCAATAAGCAAAACCTTATAACTTTTGCCTTATTTAAGGAATTCTTAGCCTTTACTTTAAAATCAGATCTTAATAAGAGAACCATTGATACTATAAAGTAGGAAAAAGCCCTTACTCCCTCTTATACTAAAGACTTTAAGAATCTGGTCTAAGAATACTTGAAAGCTTTGGAAGTTATAAAGGAGGCAAAGAAGAACCTAGTGGTTATACCTTTCACTTGCGGGCCTGACTTAGGAATAAGATCTAACCTTAGAATTAAGGAACTTAATACCTAATTTGTAAAACTCCGAATCTAAAGTTTAAAAATTAGGATTAATAATCTCTTATAGGAAAAATAGCATATTCCTTAGTTTAGTAATAGATAAAACTCGGCTATTATAAGCTAATCTAGTAGTTCCTATTACCAGACTCCTACTTCTTATCATTTGGAACAACTAGCTAATATAAGAACGTAATAGTTAGCTAAAGAAAGAGGAATTGATCCTAATTAGCACTCTACTAATATTAATACTATAGGATACTAAGGAAACAGCAATAGAAGATAACTAACTTGCAACTTTTGCAATAATAAAGAACCTAACTGCGCTCTATATAAGTATTATAACAATTGCCCTCTTTTCCTTTGTTTTATTAATACTAAGGTTATATATATTAATAAATATAGGATGCTTTGCATTAAAGATCCTAGGCCAAACGCTATCCTTATTAAAAAACACCAGAATCGTTTATAGCTATAAACTATTCGAATAATAATATATAGTATAAAGTAGGATAAGGATTTGGCCGAATGGAAGCGTATTATCGAAATCAACTCTAAGGTCCTAACTTATATATATATAAGTCTAGCTAGCAATCTACCTAAAGGAGTGCTTATTAATTAAACTTCGAACTAGACTGCTATTAAAGTCAGAGGTATTTCTATTTTAAGGTAGGTTAATAATAATATATCTACTAATATTAATACTACTTTTATATTTAGAAACCCTTAGAATACTCAGCGTCCTTTTAGATTTACTACTCCTTTAATATTAATAAAACTAGCTAAAGTCTAGAAATCAATATATGCAACTTAAGAATCTTAATATAAAGTCCAAACGCTAAAAGATACTTAATAATCTAGAACTATAATAAATAAGGATAAAGCTAATATAGTAGACGAATTGATTAGAAATATAATAAATAAAGATAGCTTTAAGCTTAAAGATTAAGAAGTTGAAGTTATTACGTAAACCTCTGACCTTAAGCAAAAGAGATAGATATTAAAATAGGAAAAATTTATTGATAAATATACTAGTTTAATTATAATAGAGAAAGCCGTAGAGAATATTATAGCTTAGCAAATTAACCTTATGTTTAAAGACCTATTTAATTTGATTAAACGCTTTGATAAAGTGTTAGAAAAGCATATCCCAGTTGCCTTTAAAGATTTAAATAATAATAAGAAA
>JAENRP010000556.1:0-18895 GCA_024741835.1 Diplocarpon mali | reverse complement strand
AACTATATACCTGAGCTCCCTTTATAGAAGTGCTCCGTGGCCACTTCAGGGGTACATTACATAAGCCAGTCCTCAGATGCCTCAGTGCCTGAGGCTCCTCATGGCGCAACAGATTCTCAACGCTGCAAGAAGACAACTGTTAGGAAATTGAGAGAAAAGACGACTAATACTGGTTATTTGAATGAATGCCCAACACAGAACGGAAAGAATCGGCTAGCTTCTGCTTGTGCTCGCTCGAGGAGAGAGCCGGAATTACTAGGAAAAGGAGAGCCCGCGAATCGGGTTTGATTTCTTTTTTGACAGGCGAAGATTGGCTCTGCGCTGGATGCTCTATGCGGTTTCTACAATTTGCTTTTCCAATCGAAAATCATAGAAAAAGGAAGAAACGTAGGTGAAGAGTATTGCACGCACTGCTTAATTGTAAGCTCTGCACGCAAAGAACAGCAACATGACTAGCGAAGACTGTCTCTCCGCGTTTCTAACAATGCATACCCCTTGAATGTGCGCCGTTGCATGATTTCGAAGGCTATGCGAGCGGGGTATCGAAGCCATTCAAACAACGCGGATCAACAGTGTTTCGGCGCCAGACTCTTCCGCCGTGCACTTCGTAAATCCGTCCAAACGCAATTACCTCAGGAAGACACAAGGGAGATATCCAAAACAGAGTGAGACTTCTTCCTAATCATTCATCCAATACAAGACCTCAGCCGCCATACCCACCGGCCGCTCCATCTCCCCCTCCTCGAGGACCTCCAGCAGATCTGCCGCATCGCCCCTACTCTTCTCGCTCGCTCCCCACGCCAGCCTAGCGCTGACCCTCACACTCCTCAGATCAGGAAGCAGCCCGCTTTCGACAGCTTCATACACGCTGCTGGGCTGGATATCGACGTCTGCCGTTGGGTCGGGTGAGCACTCCAGATCGAGGATGCGGAGAGGGTGTGAGTAGGAGGTGGAGGTGGAAGAGATGTTGGGGGCAGTGAAGAAGAAAGGGGAGATGAAATCTGCGGATATGCGAAGGACGATCAGGCTGGGGCAGCGCAGAAGAAGGGGGTCGAGCGTAGCGGTGCCGAGGTGCTTCATCGGGTAGCGGATTGTGAGGTGTGTCAACCTCGCACCGAGGACTTGGAGGACGTGGTGTAGCGTGTGGGCGTGGACTTGGGAACAGTGCTGGACACTCAATGTCCGCAATGTTGACGGCAGGGTGGATGTATGAGTCCACAGGAAGTGGTCTGAGATCCCACCTGCGAGGTGCAGGGCTTCGAGACGGGGAGGCCAGGTGTATGGTTTCGTCTCTGTGTCCCTATCAAGGGCGGAGCTGCGTGGGAAGAAGAGGGTTTCCAAGTGTATGAGGTGTGTCAGGGTTTGGAAGAGCAGTTTATTGCTTATAGATGCGGAGATCAAGGAGAGGTCCAGATGCCGTAACTTTGTGCATTTCCCCAGCGCCGCGAACGAGTTTATAGCAAACGAAGCTTGCGGTGCGACAAACTGCTCCAGGTTCCCCTTCAGACGCCCGAGTAGGCGTGCCGTCAGCGATTTGCTGCTGTTGTGTACCAAGTCCCCCATATCAAGGCTCTTGACCAAAGTCGCGAGGGGCGAGTGCCGGATGTGCGCATTCTTGGAGGGGCACACTGTCTGGACGAATTGGGCGAAGTTTGACGGCGTGATGAAGGGGCGCTTGTAGAGAGGGACGATGGCAGATGTGTACCAGGCGCGGGAGACCAAAGAGCACGACCAGAGGAGGGGTTGTGTGGAGGGCCGGCGCGGGATGTAGAGCAGAATTTGGGAGATGATCTCGGTAGGGAGGAGGATCTCGCGGGAGAAAACAGTCTCTGATGAAGACATACTGGAATTGTAAGATTCTGGGACTTTGTTTTCGGTGTCTGGTGTTTTGAGTAGTTCCTCGGAGTGTTGGAAGCTCTGCTGGAGTTCTATCATGGTGGCGATTGTTTTGATCTGCCTGTGTAAGTTTTTGTCGCAGAAACACAGGCCTGGGTCGTTGGGCATTTGCTTTTCAAGAATGGCGTTCCATCGTGATACCCGATTTCAGTATCCAAAGTCGAGTTGGAGAATTCCGGGGCCCATCGAGGGTATGAGAGGGACGTGGTCGTCGTGGGACAAGGCTTCGATCTCGAATGCTGACTCATCGAGGCTAGTATGTGAGGTGTATAAATAACAAAGTTGGCTCCCATAGCTGCAAATATCTCCGACAATTTTGCGTACACTACAATCACGGAGACAAACCGTGGACTGGGAAATGACAGCATCAATCTATGACCCAGGCCTAGGAAATGTGCGACCAAACTGCTCGTCGCTAGCCTTGCCTCGTCGAAATCAAGCACTGTCCACCAGTCCAGAGTAAACATAGTTTCCGCGATGCCGTATGTACAAGTACTCCTTTTCCACTCAAGCAACAAATGACCCATTCTTACCATGCCTATGACAGAAGATCGCACCCGGAACACGAGTCTTAACATGAGCAAGACATTTGACTCCGCTGGCCGTCGAGATGGCCGTACATATCGTCGGACCGTCCCCCCGTAACGCATCAGCCGCCTTGCGCTTTCTGCTCTTACCGTACTCGTCAGTATTCTCGCAGGGGAAATGCACAGTCTGGTAGAGAGCAGCTTTCTTGTGGTTAACCCAATCCGAATGGTCTTTTACCTTGTAGTCCAAACACTTCTGGGCCATCTCGACGTCGGGGTATTCGGTTCGGCCGTCGACTTCGAAGGAGAATGCCTTGGAGTAATCTGCGGCGGTGGGCCTCTGGACATGGATGTCTGTGTTGTCACGGATGGCATGGCGCATGCGGAAGCCCATCATGTTGCGCTGCGTGACGAAACCTCCAAGTCCACCGGCCAACGTCTCGACGCCAAGCTCTCGGGTGCGAGCGCGAGCACATTCTTGTCGTAGATATGGGATGATGTACATTCTATTGTGCGGAGTGCCTTCAGGAAGTACGGGGTAGGTGTAGCCAGCCGGCGGGGAGTAACGGAGCGGAGAATCAGGAGTGAGGCATTCTGGGTACGGTCCATCCCCGCTGCCGCCGTGGGGATAGTTGGCATCAATGACAAGGGCCGTCTGGGACGCAGCGGTACAGGTCAGACGGAAGCTGGTCATGGAGAAACGGCCAGGGAAGTAGTTCTTGGGCAGGTAGCTCAAGAAAAAGATGACGGACGGGCATCTTCTCTCGTCGCCGCCGTCATCGTGCACCTTGGCTCTCGATCCCAGAGCACGAGCTTTCTTCTCGCCGACCGAGATGTAGTTGATCTGGATAGACGATACGCACTTGTTGCTCTCGTCGCCACAGGTGATCCACGCCTCGCCGAAAAATGCATCATCGTGAGCCTCGGTCCACGCACCTGGAGTGCTGGTGATGATCTTCTGGGCAAGGATCGAGATCAATCGGGCTACTTCCATGACCCGGGGATTCTCATGCTGAGCAAGCCTGCTTGGATGGACACTGTTTGGCTTCCTGGTACACTCCACCGTGAAAGCGATGTTATACTTGGTACCCTTCTTCTTTTTCGTACCTTTGTTTGCTAACTCTTCCAAAAGAGGCTGGAAATCAGGCGCGAGACTTAGCAACTGCAAGCGTGTGAGCAGATCTGAGACTCCCAACTGCTGAAGCTCATGGATGCTCCATAGCTTGGCGACGAAGAGAGTGACATCCTTGCGGCCGCACTTGGTGCGTAAGTAGACCGGCTTATTGTCGTCCAGAAGGTGGTAGCCCTCCTCTTCAAGTTCGAAGTTGGTCAACTGGCGGGTCATGTCGAATCGGGCGGGGAGGAACTTGGAGCGGGCTCCTCGTTGGGTAGAGTTGAGTCTACCGCCCTTCCTGGGAGCTTCCTTGAGGTGATATGCATCGTCGACGAGAGCAATGGTGTACATCTTGACTGCGAGTTCCTGATAAACCATATTAGCATCTGACCACGGGTACGGAAAGCTGAGAAGAACAGGTACCTTCTCCAAAGCCGCTTCATCAATTGCTACCTGATCGTTCTGAACGTCATTGGTCGCATGTACTTCTGCAGAACTTGGAGAAGAGGGACCTGTATCGCTCGGAATATCACCCAGATCAAACAATGGGCCCTCGAGATCACCCTTGACAGATGGCAAAGCGGCCGCCTCGCTCAGAGAATCTGTATATTCTGAAACCGCATCTTGATCCCCCTGTTCACACGACGGCGAGGTAGAACTAGAAGAGATTGTAGTGACTTTATGTGTCTGACGCCGGCGAGGGTATGTGGTGATAGCCATCACTCTTTCGTTCGCACGGTGAACAGACTCGACCTCGCCGATATCGCGGTGTTTCATCTCTATGCCGTCTGCAGAACTGCTCAGAATGCTGATATGATTCTTCATCATGTCATCGGAGGTCGCAGTCAATCTGGTCCACAGGAAATTCTTGGGGAAGGGATGCTGGATAAAAGGTTTGTCGGAGTCTTTTTTTTTCGGTGGATTCGGCAACGACGTTACGACGTTGAACGTGTCGTGTAGGTGACTTTATAACTACGTCTCGCGGGACGGGTCGATGCGAAGATCTAGAGCTATTCCCGGAAGCGTGTGGTTTCTCGGCAGCAAGGTGAGCGAGTAAGAGTGTAAAATACTGTAGGCTCTCGCTGCAGCAGACACATTGTGATGCTTTCGAGTCTTGCCTATGTATGTTTTGAGTAGCTACGCCTCTTGTTAAACACTATCCAGAAGAAGAAAAAAATCTAAATAGCTTTCAGTCGAAGCGGCAAGCTCTAATGTTCAGATCGTATCCTCAATTGATATTCCGTTGCATGTTATATAACCATCTGCACGCCGCTCGTAAGCATGATGAGTGAGATTGGATCTTCACCACCTAAAACATTCTAATGGCAAAAAGACTAAAAGACGCAATAAGTAGATTTCCTGGCCATAGCATGCACACGCAGATTTTTATATTCAATATTCAGTGCCTCAAGGTCTGGATTTCATAGCCCAAGGCCGCTAATTGCATCGCTACGACGCTATCGAATATCGCACGGATTGTAAGCAATTCCATCTAACTGTGTCCGAAACTCCAAAGCTCCTAGTCCACACATAATGCGGAAGCCTAAGCACGACAAGCACCAAGAGTCCGCTCCCAGCAGCTCGGCATCGCTTGTATTGGCATATTGCTACCGCGCTACCTGCACTTTTATGTTTCGCGATAATATCTCGTGCTCTAGCAAACCAAGATCCGTGCCTGTTTCTTTTTTTTTTTTTTTCGAAAAAAAAAAACTTGTCCGGAATCGCAGTTGATAGCTCGTTTGCCGCCAAGTCCAAAGACTTTGTGGAAGGGTGACGTTCAGGGGCTCGCTTAATTGGAAGCGATCAAATGATACGAACACGATCAACACAAACTCGAGGATTTATTTGTGATAGCTTGGTATCAAAAGGGCCAGGATGTGCGCTATCGAGCCGCGAAATGATTAGGAGTGGGAGACATCTGTCTCTTCTGATTTGAAATCATATTGAGTAGAAAATATCAATGCTGTTTTACAATTGATCGGCTAACCCTTTAGATATATGCTATTATTTCATCATAGGAAACGGTAATTATATCCTATAGCTAGATCTGAGAGAACTATCACCAGATACCTGGCTTAGATTTGCTGTTGAGGAAGCAACACGTAGAAGTCTCGGATTGATTGGCAATCGCAGCGATTCGGAGCAGTCCAAACATGTGGACAGGTGTAACGTTTGGCTGGGTAGAGAGATCGGGGGAATATCCCTCTGCAATTCATATATCAACTTAAATCTCTTGCGGCCAATCCAAATTCTCTGCTGTCTGCGCTGTGCGCTTCGCCCCTTGTAAATGCCTTGTGACAGGCACGACCCATCGCTGCGTTGGACATGTCTTCGTGGTTTTAATCCCATTCTGGAACGACGATCGCAACGCGAGGAATAAAGGAGAAGGTGAACAAGGTACTGGGTATCTTCCTTGAAAAGAATCTGCAATGTTCTCGTCTGTGTGTGTTCGTATGAATTATACCCGCTTTGCCACATCAAATATTATTACGAGGCAGATTGCGCCCAGCTTCAACGACACTTTTTCCAGATGAGTCTATAGCTACTCCAGCCCTCTGGTTTGGATTTCCAAACTCCGGCTATGTAAAATGCGAACGAACCAGTAGGGGGATACACTAGAATCCGCAGACAAGGATGAGTCAGACGCATTCCCAGGGGCGTACCACAAAACGACAGATGAACAGGAATATCACAAGTGGCCAATGAGGCGATAGCGCCTTCAATTGCCAGCCATGTTAGTCTCGAGCTCCTTTAAATTTCACAGTCGCTCTGTGCCCGCAGATCTCGCTTAGTGCCCAAGTAAGCAAATCTCGGCGAGACTGGCACTGATATTATCAGGACTCATGTAGGGATAAGCATTGCGGACTACAATATGCAGAGGCCACTGATGGCGGCATTTTGGTGCGTGCAGCACGTAGATTGATGTATGATCAAAACACGACGAGATCGACACAATCAATTCTAAGTTCTAATTATTGTAGGAATGTGGTGGTCAAGATTCGACCACAATCCCAAAAGATCGTTAATTCTACAGGCAGCAACATAGATTCAAATCGAGATCAAAGACAGTTCAATGCAG
Source organism: Diplocarpon mali (assembly GCA_024741835.1). NCBI lineage: Eukaryota > Fungi > Ascomycota > Leotiomycetes > Helotiales > Drepanopezizaceae > Diplocarpon > Diplocarpon mali. The sequence continues at coordinate 12,279 of JAENRP010000556.1, read as the reverse complement.
CTCTCGCTTCTTATGTACAGTTAGTAGTACAGGATAAATTCTTGGAGTACCTCTCCGCTAACATTTCGTCATCATAGCAAATCCAGTCCTAGGGCTCGCTGACCCAGTGTAGTCTCGAGGAAGAAATCGCGAAAACTTGGTCTGCAACGCGACTACAATTGCAGTCATAACTCTCATATCTTTATGAAAATATCATGTTTAGCTGTACCGCGAAACCCGGTTTCTAGGGGCCGGTGCTGTAAAGAAGTATAGTTGCACAGGGAGATGTGGTAAGGTGCAGTAGATTATCCGTGGCTGAGAAGGACTATACAAGACAGCATAGCCATGAAGGGGAACCATATAGCTGCTTGAGATTCCCCCCCTTAAATAACTTATTCTAAGCCTATGTATCGGATAACGCCTTGAAGTTTCTTGTAATGATTCCAATAAGAAATCTGGATCTTTGCCATTATCTCTAAGTCAGGTCCGTCAGCTCTGTATTTCCTAGCTTAGTCTCATACTATCTAGTACTTAATCAGCTAACTCACAGGCTGACAACGCAAGAGTCACAATGACGGCGCAAGTTCCGCCAAAGTCAGATCATGGAAGAAAAATACTCTCTGCGCCGATAGCTTTCCGAATCTAGCGTTTGTAGTATCCATATGGCCAGGTTACCTGCTTCTTCAGTTTCGTCTTGATATTTTTATTTCGAAATCTAATCTTCTCTTCTAGTAGCACATCCAAGAGGTTCGCGTACGGGTAGTATTCATCTATCATTCCTCGAGGAACATCTCTCCCCCTACCAGGGCTACATATAGACAGACCACCTCCCTGAGTCCCTTCATCTCGCTGTACAGATCTAACTATGCGTATCTGCTCAAGAAAGCTGAATCGTCTGGGCTTTTCTAGACGCCGGCCTTTAGCCTTGTCGAAAAGACTGGAGCGGAAGCTCGTTCGATCTGAGCTCCGAGTTTGGGCCTTTAAATTCGATGTTCCTGGGCTACAGTTATGGTTGTTGGGTCTGGACGTATGGCTCCTAATAGATTTGGCGGCTTTGTTTTTCCATCGAGGTCTCGTCTCTCTCCGCCTGAAAAGAGACTATACAGCCGTAGCTGTCACTGTGATATGTATAGGGCCGACTTGGTTGGGTTTCGACAAAGAAAATCTTGTTAGTATTGAGGACAGAACATCAGGATAAGAGTTGATGACAGTAGCAACTAAACTATTCGTATAAGTACATGTAGAACTATGGGTAAAGTAGCTATTCTTCAGACTTAGTAGGTATATACAAGTCGAGGTAAGGTCCTCAGTAAAGTGCGGGCGGTTATATACTCCAATTCTCGCAGATTATCATGATGAAGAGATGTTTACTGCCACGATAGAAATCATTGGAGATTGCATGGCAATAAGTTTGTTACTCTTAGGAAACAGACAGCATCTCAAAGCAGCAAGGCCAATATACTACTTGCTTGCTTGGTTAAAACGTGTTCACAGATGTAGGGGTTTTCTGGCCCAGATCGTAGGCGGAGCTACAGATGTATTCCAGGGAGCTACAAAGCAAGTTTTATATCGGCGTGCATGGCGGAGGCTGAAGTTCTGACAAGCCTGTGTCCGGATCCTTGATCTGGTTGTCTCGGGTCGGCGATGTGTCTAGGAAGTCCGCGGCACTTTATTCCCCAGAGCAAAGATGAGAAGCAAGATCCCAAGACCTTTTAATTCGGAACTCGAATGAGAGCGATGGTACTATTAGTTATGGCACGCTACCTGTTAGAGTCTCTTCAAAAGCGGCTTTGGCGATGCTAGAATATGAGCCGAGAGGGTAAAGTTCTGATGTACAGCCACTAGAATTAGGACATTCTTCGTCGTATCAGTCTGACTTGAGGCTGGTTCTGCCCTGCATGTGAAGTTTTTCGTCGGATGTCGATGCCTTAATGATTTCGCCATCTTCTCTGCTCTAGACTTGGATGTTCTTCGATCGCCACGCATGAACCGTTGCTTAAATGAGATGGAGTGTATGCGTAAAATCCTCACATCTAGTCATCCGCCTCGCTTTCGAACGTCTCAAAAGCTTCGGTGCCAGATCGTGCAGAGACCCGTCACTACCTGTCGCATCTAGAGCGCAAACTGTGTTTGCCGCTTTCTTGCCCCAGGCCTTTAGAAAGGCTGTAGCATCAGCAGCCCCGAGGAATAAAACTGTTGTGTCGGTGCTCAGGAGCTTCGATACCGCTATCAGGTCGATGAGGTCGTGCATAGACCGGTCCGCGGATCCTAGATAAGGGAAAAATTGCTCGCCAGTATTACTGTAATCCCCGATTAGTGTTCCATAATGTTGACTCGGGATGGCAGTGTAGAAGAGCCGCGCAAGCTGATGTCGTAGATATCCAGCTCAATCATCAGCTCGTGCTGGATGAGGCCCGATAGCTGGCGAATGAAAGTTCCTGGAGAATTAGCATGGGTGACGAGGAGATACGATGAGCTGCGGTTGTGTGTGTATTTCGATGAAACTTGGACGGCAATATCCAAAGATGAGACTAGCAATATCGTTAATTGCCGAGACAATAGAGATTCGATTGGATCCTGGCGGGAGGAGGGAGGGGTGAGCATCAGGCAAAGCTGCACATCACGGGCGCCGAGCGACTGGGCTGTCTCGCAGACGCCAAAAGTCTTACGCAGGATTCCTCTTTCTCCTAGCATCAGAGTTTCGCTTTCCATGTAAATGAAAGCCTCATCCTGACCGAAAAACGGGATTGAATCATTCTCGATGCATAAACGCGTGCAGCACGTTCCGCTAAGGTCGGATTCCATACCGCACGCTCGCTAGAAAATATTCATAACCTAATGATGATTGTCAGCTGGGATGACGATGTCTATACCATCTCATCTTACCGTCCACTGGACTGTGAAGTGTTCACCATAGGCAACAGACTCCGGGTAGACAGGATCTATGAGCCGAAGAGGATACTGAAGCACCAACGAGCAAGTGGCTTGAAGACCAGGAATCTGGTTGTTGATGCCAGGCATGATTCCGATGATCTTTACCTCATCATCGGCTTGAAGAGGCTCTCTCTGGTTCCTTGGACTCCCCGGTCTCAATAGTCTCCTGACCGTTCCCGGGACTTGGACTGCGGTGATTCCACCTGTCGAAATCGGCAAAAGAAGCGCTATTGTTCCACGTCGTAGTCAATCCAAGTACTGCCGCGCATGGAGACTTTGACCATAGTGTTACTTGGCGACGGCAATTTGCTTGTGGTTCGCCAGTTGGCATTGATGGCGGCGCGGTTATACCTATGTACCATTATTTATAACCACAACTTCCCGCACCATTATGTGCTCTCCAGGTTCAAAGATGCTATCTTCATTTTCGTCGTGTCAAGTCCGGTTCTCAATTTGGAGGTCATATTTCGTCTGATGTCTCTTGGTCTGGCCGTTTTCCAAACGACGGCGAAGTTGATTATGCATATCATCCTTGGGGAGCCATCTTACAATACCGTAGTAGCTGGACTGCCGGTCCATTCATCTAGCCCCTTACCTCCATCCTTGGTAATATGAGTCACGGCCTATTCCTCACGTGCCCCGTCCCCAACAGGATAAGTCTCGTACCTGGGGTAAGGATATACATCAGACAAGACGCCTGGTGTGTGTGTTTATATATATTAAGAAAGGTTCGTCCACTCACCACACGAATGGATTACCTCCACGACCTCCTCTGCCACCAGATCTAGGACTGCCGTGTCTTCCCTCTCGACCGGCTTCCCCCCGTTGTTTGTCCGATTAAGACTATCAGTAGTCTCATGTCCTCGTTAATCGTGATCTCTTTATCTGTTCCGCGTCCACTATTCGCACCATTGGCACCACGACCCGCACTGGGAAAGTATTAGCTTCTGTCTCAAGGTCTGTATATCTGTATTCATCGAGCATACCTACTTTCCACCCCTACCACCCCAGGAACCATCCTGTGACGATGCCAGCCTCGCCAGTCTCGCGACGAAAAGCTTTCCTTAGTTCGATGGATAGAAAGCAGATCTTACCTCACCGACGGTTCCAAGCCGCCATCTCCACCGTGATCACTACATGCATTAATGAGTAAATCATAGCCATGCCGGACTTCTGCTTGGTATTCCGCCCAGCTACCATAGCCACTGACATCGATGAATTCCAAGCGTGTGGAAGTCGATAGTTGAAGGCGGACGTCGCGGGCCAAAGTGCCATCGGCAGGATGGATTGCGTGTTTCCCGTCTGTCCCCTTACTACCATATCGCCCTGATCGGTGCCACTCATTCCCGTGGTGGCTCTTGGTATCATAGTTTCCATCTTGCCGGTCCGCACGAATAATGACCTGTAGATTTTTCATCGAGGAAATTTATGGATTTTGAGGTGCTCCGAAGAGATTCCGATCAGTGAATTTGGCTTCTTTCTCTCCGTAAAGCCTCATGTACTAGTAGTGGCGTATATCCCTGCAAATATTGGTATTCCATTCCCATACTAAGATTGCAACGGAGCAAAACTCTGGAAAGAGAAAAAAGGGAATTCGTGCATAGCGCAGTGATTAGAACATGGCAGATATTTCAGGACCTAGCGTGACATGATGATGCTTCAGTACCTTCTAGACTGTTGCGGTCCAACCGGAACAAGCCACCGGTCATGTCAAAATCTGGTAACGACCTCAGCTAGATCTCAATTCCAGAGCTATTCAAGATTCCAGTCAAGACTCGATGTGGTGGAAGCTATGCGAAAATATTTGGGCTGTAGAATATTCCTGCGCGTACGGAAACTAGACAGGCGGATGGGAACCGTCAACAAGATCAGCGAGAAAAAAACTAAATTATGAACTCGAAATTTCAAGGTACGTCCTAAACTGAATGATAAGTTTTCAAGATTCTCGCTCGCTTGAGCTCCAGTGCCAGCGTCTATTAGCAGATGCAAATTTTGGCTGTTTGATCTGAGCTACTTATTGCCGCGTCCTGGTATCAAAGCTACTGAGGGCTCAGAAAAGTAGTAACATCAGGAAAACAGGCATTTCTTGATACTTCTTAAGATAAAATGGCAGCCCTCATGGATTTCAACAGTCCATTCGGGCTGTGAAGCTTCTCTACAGGATCCAATGATGCGGAGCTGCCGGTTGCGAACCGAGTCGCTGGGCACTGAAGCCAACTAACGCATCGTCAGTCCCGCTTGGACAAAAGACAGAAAGACAGTAAGAAAGAAAGAAAGAAAGAAACAAAGAAAGGAAGAAGACAATGGCAGTAGAAAATCATTTAAAAGTTCACCACGACCAACATCCAGGCCTGCAAGGACAGACGATGTAGCCAAACAGGAATCTCGATCTTGACCCAAGACAACATCTCCTCTCTGTGCCTTACGACACAGCCGCGATCTTTAAATTAAAAATGATCAATGCAGACAGAAGCAAATCTCGAGCACTTGCATGATAACCTGTGGTACTTCCATCTGGCCTCAGTACAGGGGAACGTATGCCAGACTTAAAGCATGGTGTAAAGGGTCAAATAGCGCAGACAACCCTGTCCATTGATTGCGAATTGATATGATTATTCTGAGAATAAGGCGTTGCGTTCTTCCGAAGACCACCTGTATGCAATCAAGGAAGAGTATGTAGCGGATCAACTTGATTATTACATTGGCGAGACCGCGAAGAAGGGGTTGACCCTCCCCACCCAGCTTCACCGCTCGCTTCTGCCGTACCGGAACATTGTTTCCCCGCAAATTATCCTCAACAACACCAAGAACCGCATCTCTTCGCCAACCACATCCAGAGTTCTTGCAACATGCCAGCCGATGACTCGGCTGTCTCCAGCAGCATTGGTGGAGTGCCGAAACCGCTGCTATGGACTCATCCTGATCCCGACTCCACTCGGATGATGAAATTTATGCGAGGGGTCAACGACAAGTTCGGACTCAATTTACAAACCTACGACAGCCTATACAAATGGTCGATCGACCACATCTCGGAATTCTGGGGAGAAGTCTGGGATTTCACAGGCGTCACAGCCGAAAGATCGTACAATGAGGCGCGTGGATCTCCGATTCGTCACGTGATGACACTGATACGCTCGATATTGAAGCGTTGAACCAGGCTGACCAGATACAGGTTGTACCTAACATTGGATCAATCTTCCCCAGACCAGACTTCTTTGCAGGTTCCCGTCTAAACTTTGCCGAAAATCTGCTTTACCCTGCAAACATCGTGATCGATGAGAGCTCTCCGGCCATCATTGAAGCTACCGAGAGTGGCCATTCTTCAATCACCTGGGCAGAGCTCCGAGAAAGAGTTCGCCGATGCGCTCTTGCTCTCGGATTCCACGGGGTGGCCGAATCTGATCGAGTTGCTGGCTTTGTTGGCAATCATGCAAACGCGGTCGTTGCCATGCTGGCTGCAGCTTCTATAGGTGCTGTATGGACTGGCGTAAGTCCCGACACTGGCGTCACAGCTGTTCTGGAGAGATTGGTGCAGATCGAACCGAAAGTACTGTTCGTGGATAATGCTGTTGGGTACAACAACAAAGTCCATGGTAGTCACGCGAAAGTCACGGAGATCTTGGAAGGACTTCAAGGACTGAAGGCTTGCGTCATGTTTGAGACTGTGAAAGGCTTTGAAATGAAAACCGAAGGGTTAGCGCTATCCGGTGGGGAGGTATGGAAGTACCCAGACTTCGTCAATAGGTACCTTCTTCAGCTCTTGCCCATCGCCGTAGGATCTGCCAACTAACAAGGCCGAAACAGTATTGAAAGTACTTCAGCACCTATGAAGTTCGCCCAACTACCTGCATCTCATCCCCTATACATACTTTACTCGAGTGGTACGACCGGAGCCCCAAAATGTATTGTCCACTCCGCAGCTGGTACCCTTGTTCAGCACAAGAAAGAGCACGTCCTACACTGCGACATCCGTCCTGGAGATAGAATGTTCTACTTCACCACAACGACATGGATGATGTGGCATTGGTTAGTCTCTGCCCTGGCATGTGGCTGCACCATAGTATTATACGACGGCTCTCCTTTCTACCCACATGGTAATCTGTCCATGCCTCGCTTAATTCAAGACCTTAAGATCACACACTTCGGCACATCAGCGAAATATCTCTCGGTCCTTGAACAAAAAATTGTTCGACCAATGGAAGGACAAGAAAAGCTAGATCTGAGTTCTTTGAAAGCCATCTACTCAACCGGCTCCCCCCTCGCACCGTCGACCTTTAACTACGTCTACGAAGCGTTCCCGTCCACGGTCAACCTCGGCTCTATTACCGGCGGCACAGACATCATCTCTCTCTTTGGTGCACCATGCCCGCTCCTCCCCGTCTACAGTGGCGAGATTCAATGCTCCGGCCTAGGTATGGCCATTGAGGCTTGGTCGCCAGACGGCAAAGCCGTTCTCGATGGCGAGGAAGGTGATCTCGTCTGCACCAAACCCTTCCCGTGCCAGCCCGTCACATTCTTCCACATCTCCTCACCCGAGCAAGGACAGCGGAAATACCGAGAGGCGTATTTCGAGCAGTTCCCAGGCGTGTGGCACCACGGCGATTTCGTGCGGTTCGAGAAGGGAACGCGAGGATTGACGATGCTGGGCCGAAGTGATGGGATCCTGAAGCCAAGTGGGGTGAGATTTGGTAGTGCGGAGATCTACAACATCTTGCTGAAGCACTTTTCGCGGGAGATCTCAGAGGCAATCTGTGTTGGTCGGAGGAGAGAGACTGATACTGATGAGGTGGTTGTGTTGTTCATCAAGATGTCCGAAGGGCAGATCTGCGATGACGAGTTGAGAGAAAAGATCAAAGCTATCATCCGGAAAGAGTTGAGCGCTAGGCACGTACCCGGGGTCATTGATGAATGCTTCGATATTCCGATGACAGGAAACGGGAAGAAGCAAGTTGCTCCCTTTCATTTCTTTGCTTGCTCAACATCATGTCACTTCGCCGCCGTCATCCTGGTGCATGCTAACTTTCCGAGCAGGGTTGAGATCGCTGTGAAGCAGATCCTCTGTGGTATGAAGGTCAAAGTTGGCGCGAGTGTTGCGAACAAAGAATGTCTGGATTGGTATACGTTATGGGCCTCAAGACACTGATTCTCTGCCGGTGTTTATACCCGGCGTACGAGGCAGATCACACAGAACTATGATGCAATATCGAGCCTCATGAGGTGGGGTCCTTGATAAGGTCCGTAGAGACCCTCCCACGCATGAAACAGCTTGGATTCAACTACCAAGTACAATTAATATCCATGCGTAGATTGACGTGGTTATATTGCTACGAAATATTTCTACAGCATCTGTCAACAGCAAGATATAGCTATCCTCGACCCTTGGATTTTCTTGATCCATAGAAGTACTATGGCGCCAGTGGACTAAAAGCATTGCTGGCGCATCTGCTCCGTAAGTCTATGCAGAATTATATTGCTGCAACAGCATATCCAGCAGGACTCGCCCTCGCCTTGTCCAAATCGAATCACTGACAGTCCTTTCCCTCTGCCATTGCCCTGGATGTTTCTTGGCTCGCTACTTGATATCACACGGAGGTGGCCGACCCGAACAAGTGGAAATCAGGCGCATTTCCAAAATACACCTCCCTATGTACTAGGTAGCCAAGGCAGTGTCGCCAGTATCCCGCTTAAATCGCCAAACCTGTGTAGCACGTGACTATCTCGTCGCAGTTTCGTAGTAGAAGCATAACCGTAGTTACCAACTTGATTGGATCCTCTAGTTTCGGAAGCACGAGTCGGTGCTAGGAATTTGGAGTACTATGTCCAGCAGCTAGCTTGGAACGCGGATTATCCGAACCTCCTTCGACACCTCTGCCTCGACAACTCTTTCGATAGCCTCTCTGCCTCTCTCGCCACCCCTCTCCAATGAATACTTCGAATAGGAAATCCATTGTATTCAATAGAAATCAGCCGGTACAAAGGCTGTCGGGAGTAAGCTATCAAGAATAAGCTATCGGAATGAGATGATCACAACTCAATAGTGTGAAGGGTGGAACTCGTCTAGTCTACTGCTTATGTGTATGGTAGAAATTCTCCATAATGTTAAAGCCGAAACTTTTATAGTCAACAACTATGAAAGGACGAGAAACGTCTCGGTTATTTCTCATTTATTTTACACTTGTCGATTATAGTAAGAAGCACTCTATGAGAGTACCTGAACCAAGATTAGAACCAGTGTTTAAGCAAGGGAGATACCAAAAATCAAGTGAAAGTCAGATGAGAGGTACTCAAAAGAGGGTCTCAACAAGCAAGGGACTGGAAGAAGCCCTTCAGAAGAAGACGCCCATGCGAATCTCCCGTCCAAGGAAGTACTACGATGGAGAGATGCCATGGTAGAAAACGATAACGATGCAGAGAGATGCTCTACCCCGGTGTCAGACTCGTTCTCGCTTATAGTAGTCGATGTTTTTAGGGATTCTTCCCAATCAACGTGTGATAGCTACGGACCCACGTTCGTCTTTCGCGGCTGGCGCTCTACCAGATATCAAGTGGGAACCTACCCTTCACGTCGCGAGGCGATGGTGTGGTTGCCATGACTACCTGTATGATCTGTATCTATCTATAGGTGAATCACCTTCAGCTTAACTTAAACTTTAACCTTAACCTTAACCTTAACTCTGCTCCCTCTGTCTTTGAACTTCACCTTCCCCTCTTCGCTCTCCAAGCTAAAACACCTATGCCATGTAGTGTCTCCAGTTGCACCTTGTCCCAACCCACCTACCCTCCTCTCTCTCAGCGTCCCTATGCTGAGCTATCTATTATTTACTCGCCAGCACCAGCCCACTCCATGCACAGCTTCAAGTTCAAGCCCTCGGTTATCCATGTCCATTTCACTATCGCCGTGAGAGTATCTCCTCTCCCTGCCCTTCCCAGAACCACGTACATGTATACACAAGCTGCGAAACACAGACTAGCTGGATGACTCCCCTCCCATATCCAGTGCATCATTGGCGACCCTCACCCTCGGTTCTCTACTTGGTATGCCAGTACGAGTACCAATACCGACAGAAATACTCATACCAACGCCGATACCAATCGCGGATGATTTCCAAGTCCCACCACCTTACCAGCCACGCCTCATGAATACACGTGTATACATACATACTACTTGCACCTCCATCTGACGTTCGTGGAGAGACTTTAAAATGTAATTCGCTCAGAGTGAACACTTGTGAGAGGAGGGTTGGGGGGAGAGGCGTGGCGAGCGAGCGAGAGGAAAGAATTCGTACGAGACACTGATTTGTCTTGTTTCGTTCAAGCCCTCTCGAGGTACAAAACACTCTAGTGTTTATAGCCTGCCCCGCGAGACGTGGGAGAACACTGCTTTGCAGGCCGATGGAATATCAGAGCCGTGGCTTAACGAATCATATTAATCCTTTCGAATTGCAGAACCCTTCCCGAGGCTGATGCGAACCGCGAGCAAAAAAAAAGACAAAAAAAAAAGCAGAAGACAAAGAGCCACGCCAGCCGGCCGGGGTATCATAAGTCGCGATCCACCACTCCCCTCTTCCAACGCCAGCGTACAGAACCAGTCCCAGGGCACGTTTGCGTCGTCACAGCACCAGTGCCGCCCCGACCAGAAGACCCAGCACGCTGCCCGTCCCCCAGGAGGAGCCGGCGTCGAGCTTCCCCCACCAGTTGGCGGAGTACAGGTCCGCGAACCGCGCCTGCTGCTGGACGCGGTCGGCGTTGGCCCGGAAGAAGGCCTGGATGCTGCCCCGCAGGCCGTCGCTGAGCTTGCCGGCGCCCCCGATGGTGAGGTCGAAGTCGGCCATGTTGCGGAAGAGGACGTCGCGCCACTGGACGGCGTCCCGGAGGTCGACCAGCTCGCTCTCCTCGGTGACGACGAGGGGCGCGCCGTCGCGGTTGCCGAACGCGCCGGCCGCCGTCGAGGCGGCCGAGAGCGTGGCGGCGTCGAGGTAGCGGGCGTCGCGGCTGGTCATGTACATGGACGTGAGGGCGCCGATGTAGACGCCGGTGTTGTAGGTGAGCGCGCCCGGGTTCGGCTTGCAGCCGTCGGGGGTCAGGCCGTCGACGACCATGACGCCGGTCTTGGGGTCGAGCATCTTGCGCTGGAGCCAGCCCAGGGCGCTGTCGGTCGGGCCGCGGAATGCCTGGTCGCCGGTGAGGGCCCAGAGCCAGGCGCCCACCTGGGCGTAGAGGCCGGTGGAGATGGCGTTGAGGCCGGACTGGCTCTGCGAGGACCAGTAGACGGCGCCGTCGACGTCGCAGTCGGCGGGGATTGGGCTCGCGCGCTCGAGGCCGCCCTTGGCCACGGCGGCGCCCTGGTCGCGGGCGAAGAGCTGGGCATTCGCGCCGATGGCTCTCCACTGCCGGATGGACTGGTCGAGCAGCTCCTGGTGGCCGTAGTTCTGGTAGGCCCGGATCATGGCCAGACACCACCACAGCTGGTCGTCGTTGAAGTCGCTCACGCTCTGCACCGTCGTCCGGGCCTCGGGCGACCTCGCGATGGTCAGGAGCGCGGCGCCGTAGCTGGCCTCGAAGAGCTTCGTGCGGCCGAAGAGGTCCAGATCCATGATGTCGTTGTAGACGTTGGCCGCGATCCAGCTCGAGATGTTGGTCCACTGCAGCGTGTCGTGGGAGTAGAAGCCGTCGAGGGCGGAGATGGCCGAGCGGGCAGTCTGGGCAAGGTCGGCGTCGACGGCGCGTCTGCTGTGCGCTGCCGGCTCATCGACGACGACGACGGCCAGCGCCGCGGCGACGACCGACCGGACGCTCAGAGGGAGGATCATGATGGCGGAAGGGCAAGATGCGCGAGACGAGCTGCGCCATCATCGCCGGCGACACGGGGGGGGGGGGAGTCGCATTACTTATAGAGAGACCAGCTACGAATCCGTCGCCGATGCTCGAGGGAGGACTGACGGTGAAACCACCAGCGTGGGAGGAGAGCTCCCTGACTGTCCAGCCGTGCGACGGTCCGACGGTCCAGCTGTCCAAGTCGCCGTCGCTCTCGGCCTGGATCACAACACGCTCCACCGTCTCCACGTCACGGAGCAGATGCTGGAGTCGGGGTGCGGCCAGCCAGGGCGCGGCCCAGTCAGCTTTTGGGGGAGGTTTGCTCTCTCGCAATCGTAGAGGAAGCAGGGTCTGGTCGTATCTGTATGGGGCATATGTGTATCGATGTATAGATATAGATGTATCGATGTGGATGTATAGATATATAGATATATTGATATATAGATGTATAGATGTATAGATGTATAGATGTATAGATGTATAGATGTATAGATGTATAGATGTATAGATGTATAGATGTATAGATGTATAGATGTATAGATGTATAGATGT
>JAENRP010000555.1:0-18979 GCA_024741835.1 Diplocarpon mali | reverse complement strand
ATCACTTTATAATTATTATTTATAAACTATATAAATTGATTATTAAAAACTCTTATATAATTTAACTCTATATAGATCTTATAGCTAGATAAAAGATTAATACTTAAGCTAAGTATAAAGAGAACATTTTGCAAAAGGAAAGAAATGCTAATAATATTCATCTCTACTATACCTATCGAGTCTGTATATAACCTTCTATTACTAACCTTAATAGAGCGCCTTTTTATTTTAATAAGCGGGCCTTTAAATAGGTAGGGTTTATCAATTATATATGCTATACAATTAGTATTACTATATTAGTCGGATTTAAGGATTTTATAAAGATCGGCTTTAAAAACGTAAGTATCTTTATTATAATTATTATTTAAATTATCGAAAGTGGATTTAAATTTAAATAACTTACTATTATTATTAAAGGTATCTGCTGAAGTTTTGATTAAATAGCCTTTTCCTTTGCCTTTCCTTAGTAGTTGCGGCCTTTAGTAGAATAAAGGTAGTTTGCTTCTTAACTTCTGCTTCAATTGCTTCTTAATATTAAAGCTAGCGACTATATTAATCAATTGCCTTTTAACTTTATAATTAGTAATATTATAAGTATTATTATAGAAGTAGCATCCCTGATAAGCTTAAGGACTTGTCCTGCGCTCCTTCCTCTTCTCGGGCTTATTATTACCTTATAATGCGGCATTTGCCGATTTAAAGCGTCCTTTAAAGTCTTGCTTAATAGTTTAAAAGAGGTCAATCTTCTTATAGATCTTAAGGTTAGGTTAGATAAGAAGAGATTATTTTATAATAGCGAACTTAAGAAGGAGGCTATTAAGTAAGAGATTAAAAAGTTGAGTTTCCTTAAAAGTTATAGCTATCTTAGGATCTGCAGCTCTTACTCTCCTTCTTACTTTATATAGTATAGACTAAGTAAAGTCTATATTTATATCTATATCCTTGCTATCTCTGTCTTTTTTATATTAAAATAAAGTGATTTGCTATAATAGATGTTAGGTATTAAGGGCAATTGTCTAAGAGTATTTTACCTTTAAAGTATCCTATCTTATCTTTGCATTATTATAAACTTAAATAAAATCTTAGTCTTTATCGCTTAAACCTCTATTAATCTTAAGCTTGCATTTAGCTAAGGCTAGCTTATACTCTTTCTCCTTTTTTATATTTAAAATCTGCCTTTAGGATTCTCGGTTATTATCTACTAAAGCTCTTAGGCTAAGCTTATTTAATATATCTGGCAAATCCTTAGTAGTTATATTAGCTATTAAAGTGGAAGTAAACGAATTAATAGAGGGAGTATAAGGGGCTATTCTCGCATATTTAATAAGTGTCTTTTAAATCGCTATTTCGATGCCTTTACTCTTAAAGTAAAGCTTTAAATCATCGAATTATTATTGCTAGTTCTTTCGAAAGAGTTAGAGGTCTTTAAGTCTAGTGTTTCGATCAGAATCGGAAGCTATTGCTATTTTAAATAGAATTGCGTTTAAAATCAAATAAATTAAATAGTTAAAGGCACTCCTTCTATCGAAAAGTCAAAATGATTAAATAGTAGGTATTATAAAAGTATTAAATAAGGAGGAAGTCCTCTTATCGAAAAGGGTTTTTAGGCTATAAGGCAGGGAATCACACCTCTTACGAAATATAGTAAAGCAAGGAATTATACCTCTTATAATACCAAAGGGTTATAGAGCAAGGAATTATACCTCTTGCAATATAGGTTAGCTAAATAGGGAATCATACCTCTTATTCGCCGATTGCTCGCCTCTTACTATAAGTCTTATTCAACTTCCTACTAATAGTTATAGCGCAAGTGCTTTCTAAAGGAAGTTAATAATCTATTATCGGTTTAGCTAAAGCTTATAACCTATTGAGCTTAAGTGAGTTGGTGTAGTAGGTAATAGAAACTTCTAAAGGTCGATAGTCGATATATTAGTAAGAGTTAAGGAAGGAAGGTTACCCTTTTCTTCCCTATAGCTATATACGTATTAATATCCTACTGACTAAGCAGTAGGGTCATATGATAATACATCAGAGTGATAGCTGTATCACCTATCTTAATATAAAGTACGGAACAACTTTAATATTATCATCCCTTTAATTAAAGTACCTATAGTAAAGGATATTCCTAAAACAGGTATAAGTAATAATAAGCCTCTACCATTAGAAAGCGGTTCCTTAGATAATAAGCCTATAGAACCTACAGCCGAACCTATGCCTTTAAAGAGGAATAAAGACTTAGAACCGGAAGATACCTTAGATAAACGCGAGTCTAAGCGTATCTAGGCTATAATAGCGCATAGGATCTATAAGCTCGAACTTCAATAGAGCTTCGACGAAGATAATGCGTTCTTAACCGCTAAGGGGATAATGAAAATCTCTCTTCTAAAGACGTACAATAAAGCTATTAATAATCTAAAGAATAGAGTAGTATAGAATAAGGCAATCTAAGAGGAGATAAGCTCTCTTATTGCAAATGGTATATAGATAGAGGAACTAATGCTAAAGGATATGAACTTAGTATTAACGAAGTAGGTCTTTATAATTAAGATATATACAGATAGGACCTTAAAACGTTATAAGGCAAGGCTTATAACTAAGGGCTTTTCCTAATAGTATAGAGAAGACTACTTCGATATATTCGCGCTGATAGTTTGCATAAATACCCTTTATATATTTATAGCAATAGTAGCCGCTAAGAACCTTAAATGCAGATAGTACGATATTAAAAATGCATTTACTAAAGCGACTATAAAGGAACGGATTTTTCTCTCTTAACCTAACGGTATTCTTATATGCGCTAGCCACTCTCTTTATATACTCTGCAGTATTTATAAGCTTAAATAATCAGCCTATAATTAGAACCTCTTATATAGCTCTACTTTAATAGAAATGGGATTCGTTTAAAGCTTAGCTAACCCTTATCTATTTACCTATACTAAGCGTAGAATTAAGTTGCTACTATATATCGATAATATTACTATAGCTATAAAAACAACCACTTAATTAGATTGGTTCTTTATAACTATTTAGAAACGTTTTAATACTAAGGATCTAAAGGGAATTTATAAGATTCTCGGCATCTGCGTTATAAGGAACCGCTCTACTTAAGAACTCTGATTAAACTAAGAGTAGTATATTAAGAAGATCCTAGACCGAATAGGACTCTTTACTTATGCTCCCAACTTTAAGCTAAAGTATACTCTAATCGAAGGAAAGTATAATAAGTTAGAGCCTACTAATAAAAATAAGTAGAAAGGAGATCTAAAGAAGTACTAATAGGATATCGGAGCGATTATATATACTATAGTATATATAAGACTAGATATCGCCTTTATTATTAAGCAACTTAGTTAGAACCTAAAGGATCTAACGATTTAATATAAGAATGTAGTTAAGCGACTTAAAAGGTACCTTTAATTGATAATCATATAAAAGGTAAGATATAGATTAATAAAATATATAAGCGCAAAGCTTAAAGTATATACTAATTCCAATTAGGCAAATATAAAAGGTTAGAAAAGTAAATCTAGAAGTGTAGCAGTACTATATAGCAGACCTATATTATAAGGAAGTAGGAAGTAGAAATCAGTAGCTATTGCAAGCATTAAGGCCGAATATATATCGATATTATTAAATTATAAGCAAGGATTATAAATCGCTTAAGTTCTAAAAGATATAAGTTTCGCTAAGTATATTAAATAGGATAAGAACTGTATTAATCTTTAAGTAGATAATATAAGGGCGATTGCACTTATAAAGAATCTATACTTATATAAGCGATCGAAATATATTGATATTGCCTACTACTTTATTTACAACCTTATTATAAAGAATAAGTTATCAATTATCTATATCCTAACTAATCGAATAGTAGTAGATGGATTTATAAAGCTATTAAAGATAGTTGCAAAGTTTAAAGCATTTAAAGATATACTAAGGTTGCAAAAGATAGTAAGGGCTTAATAAGCTTAAGGACGACTCCTAGGCCTGCTTTATAAGTTAGGTCATATAGTCTTATAAAAGAAAGTTTTTAAATCGACTCTTAGGCCTAGACCGCGAGTTAAGTTACGTAGTCTTATAAAGGAACGCTTTTAGGAAAATTGACTCTTAGTCCTGCCTTATAAGTAGAGTTTGGTAATTTTAATAGAAGTTGCTATTTATTAATTATTTTTAATTTAAAGAGATACTTAAGAGTTGGATTAGCGTAAAAGGATAGTTATTATTTTCCCGACTGCAGGTTAATTAGAGTAAGGTTTAAGTAAGGGTATTAAGATAGGTAATATAGCTATTACTTTAATGTATTATCATATAACCCTACTGCTTAATCAATAGGATATTAATATATATATAGCTATAGGGAAGAAAGGGGTAACCTTCCTTCCCTAACTCTTACTAATATATCGACTATCGACCTTTAGAAGTTTCTATTACTTACTGCGCCGACTCACTTAAGCTTAATAAAAATAGTATATCCTAGCCTAAGGATATGCCTATTGTCTCCTACTTTAATCGACGCGTACTAATCGATCTCTTGCAGCTAATAAAACCCTTAATAGCCTAGTAAGACGTCGATCGTTAAGCAGCTATAATAGACGCTAAGGACGAAGACCTAAGAATGGCCTAAGCCTAGCTCTTAGTGCTAGCAAGTAATAACGCCTTAAACTCCACTCTTAGCCCTAGCCTATAAGTGAAAACTGCAAATTCGAACTCTACTCTTAGGCCTAGCTTATAAGTGAAAACTGCGAACTCGAATTCCACTCCTAGGCCTAGCTTATAAGTGGCCTTTTATAAACTTAAGGATAGCAGTTTCTTTAAAGACTTAAAAAGAGATCTAAATTATATAAAGAAGGCCTTGCTAAGAGTATTAGACCTCTTATTCCCTCTTTTAATAAAGAGGAACGCTCTTTTAAAGATAGCTTACTAGATTAGTCTAATCTTAGCCTTAGCAATTAGCGCTTTCTACTACTGCTTTATAACTAAGGTAAGATAAGCTATATAAATTTAAGAACTAGCGCTTAAAGAGTTTATATTCGTAAGCTCTATTTATAATTTAAACTAAGAGATTAATCGCCGAAAATCAGCTAAGCAAGCTGAAATTAGCTCCCTTAGCCTTAGTTCGGCGCTATAAGCTAAGTATAAGAGCAATAATAAGCTAATAGACTAAAAGCTCCTGCTTTAATATACTAAGTTTAAGAACGTCTTTAGTCGCTAGGCCTTTAATCAACTGCTAGAAACTAGGCTAAGGGTAAATTATAAAATCGAACTAATAGGTAAGAACAATTTGATAATCGAACCCCTCTGCCGCCTTATTAATAAATAGCTCTTAAAGGTTAAGAGCTATATTCTTAAAAACCTATATAAAGGATTTATTAAAGCTTCGAGTTCCCCTTAGGCAGCCCTAATCCTCTTTATTAGAAAAGCTAATAGCTCCTTATATCTATATATCGATTATTAGAAACTAAACGCCCTAATAAAGAAAGACCCCTACCCGATTCTACTTATTAATAAGATAATAGTACGCATATCGAAAGCTTATGTTTTTATAAAAATCGATATATAATAAGTCTTCTACTATATCTATATATTAGCTAACGCTAAGGACCTAACTACCTTTTGCATATATTATAAAACCTATAAATATAAGGTTTTACTATTTAAGCTAATAAATAGGCCTACTACCTTTTAAAGGTTTATTAATAATATTCTCCTTAAGCACCTTAACGATTTTTGCTCTACCTACCTAAATAATATTCTAATCTACTTAAAAAACTCCCTTAACTATAAGATTTATATTAAAAAGATCTTAGGAATTCTCTAACGCTACGGCCTTTAAGTAGATATTAAGAAAAGCGAGTTTAGGGTTACTAAGACTAAGTTCCTAGGGTTTATTATTAGAGTTTATAAAATTAAGGTAGACCTTAATAAGGTCTTAATTATTTAAAAGTAGAAATACGCTAAGAATGTACGCAGTATATAAAGCTTCTTAAGGTTCTATAACTTCTACTAAAGGTTTATTTAAAGCTATAATCGTATTTACCGACCTTTAATAGCTCTTATAAGGAATATTCCTTTTGATTTTAATAACACTTATAAAGAAGCTTAGGAAACTCTACGCTTAAGCCTTTAAATAACCCTGATTTTATACTACTATTACCCTTAGAAGCAGATAAGGCTTAAGACCAACGCCTCTAATAGCATAGTTGCCGGCATACTCTCCTAACTCTAGGAAGATAATAACTACTACCTAATCGGGTACTTCTCGAAGACTATAAATAACGCCGAGCTGAATTACCCTATTTACAATAAGGAGCTCCTAGCGATTTTTAGATCGTTCTACCAGTACAAGGCAAAGCTACTCAAGGCCTAGAAAACTGTATACGTATATATAGATCATAAGTGGTACGACTTGCTCTGGAGCGTACAATGGGGCGAGAATCGAATGACGCTGACTGTATTACCTCAAGAGGTACGCTATATAATAGAGAAGAAAAGATGAAGAAGAGAGAGAGTCTCTGGTAGAGCTCCTCCAGAATAAGTACAGGTGCTTCACTAGCGTGTACGTGATCCAGCCACCTCGCTACCTTAGCGTGCACCTGACTTCAATATATGATATAACCGTATATATAATGCGGCCGTAATACTACCCCCCCCCTTTGAAAAACTGCGCCTACGCAATTGTATCTATAGGCGTATTATCCTCTAGGTCCCTATAATCGTCAACTCTATTATTATATGATCTAAGCTAGCTTAATAGCGCCCTTAATAGCCTCTTAGCTTAAGGGTTCTTTAGATGGAAATCTCGAATAGTATACGGTACTATTATAGCATTAAAGCATAAGTACTACTCGAGGTCTTCGTTAGCTCCTTTCCACTTAATCTAATATTCGAACTTCTTAGCTTAAATATAAGATCCAATTATTTCTTCTATCTCCTACTCCTCTTATTCTAATAATACTTTAATTAGGGCAGGAGGTTCTTAAGCTTAGCTTAGCAAAGGGTTGGGAATATATTTTTATAGTAAGTGGGAGTAGAATATAAGGTAGATTGAATAAAGCGAATTATGCAATTATAGCTTTTAGCTTTCTCTTAGCTTTTCTAGTACTTTTACTAGGCTATACCACTTATTGGAGAGCTTTCGGCTCGGCCGGTCCAGTTTCTAATTTTTAATACTAATTAGCATATTATCTCCTATAGTCTAATCAATTGGCTAGCAGTAGAGATCTGCAAGCTATTTTATTTTAACTTATTATACTTAAAGAGATAATTAAGCGAATTGGACTACTTTTTAAGCTCTAATAGCTATATAAAGCGCTATTTTACAATTTAATCTCTCAGTTGCTATCTATAAAGGCTCTAGGTTAATTAAATTCTAAGAGGAGCGAGCTTTATAGTCGTTTAGCACTTAAAAAGGGGAAATTTGCCCTAGGGATTTATAAGGTAAGGTCAATTGGGTAATATCTATTAAAGGCAAGAGACGACTCCAATTGTCTTAGTAGTATAAGTAGAATGGCCTAAGGCGTTATTTTAAGTATTAGTTTATGATCTTAGTTTAGCTATTAACATTAGGGTTATAGGCTATAGTTAGCTTAACCTTTGAACTTAGTATTTAATAGAGCTCTTTTTAAAAGGAAGAGACGAATTAAGCGCCTTTATCTAATAGAATCGAGTCAGATATGCTAAAATAGCATATCTAATAAACTAAAAACAATTCTATAAGGCCTTTTGCATCAACTAAATTATAGTATAGAACTGAAACTGCCTTCTTTAATAACCTATCGATAATTATAAGGGCAAAATTATAACTAAGTTTGTTAAGCAGAAGCTTTATAAAATCTATTATTAAGTATTAGTAAGCTCATTTAGGAATTGGCAAGGGTTATAAGAAACCTGGGGTTTTATTATAATAAGCTTTCATTTTTAAATAATAATAGTTTTAAATATAAGTGCCGATATTGCTACTAAGGCTTTTCTAGTAGTATTTTCTTCCTATTAGAAGCCTTGTTTTCCCGATTCTAGCATATGCGACGCAAGGTTGCTTATATATATAACGAATTAGGGCTATTTATAGTTTAAGAGGTTATAATAGTATAATAAGTCTACCTTAGAAAAAGAGTTTGCCTTAGCTGAGTTTATAGTCGAGGCTATAGCTCTACGCCTTGTCTTAGAACTTCTATAGCTTAAGGGAGGTCTTATTAGCTTAAATGACCTTATTGATAATATAGTAGCTCG
The DNA here is from genome assembly GCA_024741835.1 of Diplocarpon mali. Classification (NCBI taxonomy): domain Eukaryota; kingdom Fungi; phylum Ascomycota; class Leotiomycetes; order Helotiales; family Drepanopezizaceae; genus Diplocarpon; species Diplocarpon mali. The sequence goes on along the minus strand of JAENRP010000555.1, from coordinate 10,750 downwards.
CTATATTATACTTGACTTTAGACGTTGGGTCGGCAGGTGCCTCTATTAGCGCGATTGGTATAATTGTCACTTATAGGCCGGGCCTAGGAGTAGAATTGATCTGCGCTAAAGTTACTTATAGAGCGGGCCTGCGAGTAGAATCGTTTCTAATGGTAAGTACTTCTATAAAGAACTTATCATTAGGCAAGAGCTGCTAGTAGCGTAAAGCTCGTTTCCTAGCCTTAAGAGGGGTCAGCTCCTAGTCTTAATAGGAGAGTGTATTAGCTAGCGTATTTATTATACCTATTTGGTATATAATAAGGAAGTTGAAATTAGCGAAGAACTCCGCCTAGCGAGCTTGCTAGGCTATTAAGTCCTTAGTTATTATAAAGTACTTAAAGGCCTTATGATCTATATATACGCATATTATTTTCTAAGCCTTAAGTAGCTCTGCCTTATAGTAGTAGAACGATTTAAAAATCGCTAAGAGCTCCTTATTATAAATAAGGTAATTTAGCTTAGCATTATTTATAGTCTTTAAGAAATACCCAATTAGGTAGTAATCATCGTCTTCTTAAAGTTAAGAGAGTACGCTAGCGACTATATTATTAAAGGCGTCGGTCTTAAGCCTTATCTACTTCTAAAGGTAGTAGTAGTATAAAATCAGAGTTATTTAAAGGCTTAAGCGCAAAGTTTCCTAAGCTTCTTTATAAGTATTATTAAAATCAAAAGGAACGTTCCCTATAAGAGCTATTAAAGGTCGGCAGATATAACTATAGCCTTAAATAAACCTTCGATAGAAGTTATAGAACCTTAAGAAGCTTTATATACTATATATATTCTTAGCGTATTTCTACTCCTAAATAACTAAGACCTTATTAAAGTCTACCTTAATTTTATAAACTCTAATAATAAACCCTAAGAACTTAGTTTTAATAACCCTAAACTCGCTTTTCTTAATATTTGCTTAAAGGCCATAGTATTAAAGAATTCTTAAGATCTTCTTAATATAAATCTTATAATTAAAGGAGTTTTTTAAGTAGATTAGAATATTATCTAAGTAGGTAGAGTAGAAATCATTAAGGTGCTTAAAGAGAATATCGTTAATAAACCTCTAAAAGGTAGCAGGCCTATTTATTAGCTCAAATGGTAAAACCTTATACTTATAAGTCTTATAGCGCATGCGAAAGGTAGTTAGGTCCTTAGCATCAGCTAATATATAAATATAGTAGAAGGCTTATTATATATTAATCTTTATAAAAATATAAGCTTTCGATATATATGCTATTATCTTATTAATAAAGGGAATTAAGTAAGGGTCTTTCTTTATTAAGGCGTTCAGTTTCCGATAATTAATATATAAATATAAGGAGCTATTAGCTTTTCTAATAAAGAGGATTAGGGCTACTTAAAGGGAACTTAAAGCTTTAATAAATCCTTTATATAAGTTCTTAAGAATATAACTCTTAACCTTTAAGAGCTATTTATTAGTAAGGCGGCAGAAGGGTTCGATTATTAAGTTGTTTTCGCCTATTAGCTCAATTTTATAATCTACCCTTAGCCTAAGTTTCGGTAGCTAATTAAAGGCTTAGCGACTAAAGACATTCTTGAACTTAGCGTACTAAGGCGGGAGCTTCTAGTCTATTAGCTTATTATTACTCTTATACTTAGCTTGCAGCGCCGAACTAAGGCCAAGGGAGCTAATTTCAGCTTGCCTAGCCGATTCTCGGCGATTAATCTCTTAGTCTAAATTATAAATAGAGCTTATAAATGTAAACTCTTTAAGCGCTAGTTCTTAAGTTTATATAGCTTATCTTACCCTAATTATAAAGCGGTAGTAAAGGGCGCCGATTGCTAAGGCTAAGATTAGGCTAATCTAATAAGCTATCTTTAAAGGAGCGTTTCTTTTTACTAAAAGAGGGAGTAAAGGGTTTAATACTCTTAGCAAGGCCTTCTTTATATAATTCAGATCTCTTTTCAAGTCTTTAAAGAAACTGCTATCCTTAGATTTATAAAAGGCCACTTGCAAGCTAGGCTTAAGAATGGAATTCGAGTTCGAAGTTTTCATTTGCAAACTAGGCCTAGGAGTAGAATTCGAGTTTGCAGTTTTCACTCGCAGGCTAGGCCTAGGAGTAGAATTCGAGGCGTTATTGCTTGCTAGCATCGAGAGCTAGACTTAGGCCATTCTAAGGTCTTTATCTTTAGCGTCTATTATAGCTGCTTGACAATCGATATCTTATTAGGCTATTAGAGGTTTTATTAGCTATAAGAGATCGATTAGTATACGTTAATTAAAGTAAAGGATAATAGGCATATCCTTAGGCTAAAAGATACTATTTTTTCCCTTTCTATAGGACTATTTAAAGTTATAGTGCTCTAGGAACTTCTTGCTAATTAAAACGTCAGTTGCTCTTAAGCTTATAATTAGGAAAGGGAAGTTGATTTATCGCCTATCGATTATAAAGGTAAGTAAGATAGCGAATCGAATGGTTTCTCCCTTAAGGCTATTATAGCCAGTAGGGGTAATCGGTTTAAGTAGTTTAATAAACTTCACCTCAAGTCTTTAAGAGAGCTAGTATGCTAAAGACGTTTTAATAATATTGAAAATATTAGCTTTACTATTAATATAAGTAACTATTTTAATAAATGATCTATTTTAAGCTAGTTCTATAAGAACTAAGAACTGGCAGCCGCCTATTAATAAGTAGGAATCAAAATCTAAGTCTTTTTATAAATTATAACCTATATTATAGTAGGAGTCTTTACTATAGCTTAGCAGTTTCTTAATAGCAGGTTGTTTTCTATCTTAACTTTAGCTATTATAAACTCGCCCTACTTCTTTAGCTTAAGGCAGTCTATTATATAGTGATTAAAGGCTTTGCAGTTATAGTAGAGATTAGATAATAGCTTTGGGCTAGCAGACCCTTCTTAGTAAGCCGCTAGCGAGGGAGAATAAGTACAAAGAGCTAGGGAGGTAGCTATGGCTATAGGTCTTTATAACTCCCTTTTTAGTATGCTAAGGACGCGGTCCTTTAAAAGGGAGAATGCGATAGCAAAGGCGACTTATTAAGTATTATAGGCTTCTTCTTACTTAATATTATAAGCCTTATAATCCGCAATAGCTAAGAACTTATCTAAAGTAGTATAATTATTATTTATTTTATACTTCTCTACTTAAAGGTCGTTCTTTAAGGCTAAAGAGACCTTTTTATAGATATTATTAAACTAATAAGATTGATCGATCTTATTAGCTATAGCAAAGGTGACGAACTTAAATCAGAACTCGTTATATAATATTAAACCTATAGTGTAGCAATAAGGTTCTCTGATAGTAAACTTGATAGTGAACTAGAAGAGGGCACGAAGAAGTATGAAGTGCAAACGACGATATTGAGTGTCTTGATTCATAAGAGCTCTTTAACTACGAGCTATTTAACAAGGGCTGCTACTAAGTCATATGGCAAGTCATATGATATATTATATATATGATATATCATATAATAGATCATATGATAAATATATAATAGGCATACTTATAATACACCCCTCTAGGGAGACCTTTAAAGGTACTCGCTAGCAATATATATAATATTATAACTTTTGTTATAATTTATAGTTTCGCATAAAAAATCAACTTGCAGATATGGGAAATAGAGTAGAGTTCGCTAGCGCGCTCTACTCTAGAGTAGGAAATCCACCCTTTAGTAAGTTAAAATCAACTCGCAGGCCTGGCCCAGGAGTAAAAAAAATCACCCCTTAATAGAAGTGTAAAAAAAATCACCTTATAATAGAGGTGCAAAAAAAAAAATCACCCCTTAATCGAGGTGCAGAACCTTTATATTTAACAATTTGATAAAGGCGGCATAGTTGGAGCTATTTAAGCTCTTAATAAGTCTATTAGCAGCGTTATCTTTAGTATTTATATACTAGAGGTCCAAATGGCCTTTCTAAAGCTCTTACCGAATATAATAGAACTTGATATCGATTTACTTCGTTCTTTAATAATATTCGGGGTTTTCAGTAAGATAAAGGGCTCCTTAGTTATTGCAGATCATCTCGACTTTAGTAGCGTTGTTATTACTATAGCCCATTTCCTTAAGTACTTAGCGTATCTAAGAGGCCTCTTATGCGAATTTGCATATAGCAATATACTCTACCTCTATAGATAAGAGAGCGATAATAGTTTATCACTTAAAGGAGGCGGTAATTATGCCATTATTAAGGAAGAAGACGGCCCTAGAATAGGAGGCTCTACTTCCTTTATCACCTGCCTAGTTAGAATCGCAGTAGCTATGCAATTTCTAAAGCTCTAAGTCAATTGTTTTACTTCTAAAGGTAGTATAATAGAATCGCATTCCTTATAAGTATTATAAAACTCGTTTTAAAGCTACTATATATTATAGTAAAGGGTTAGTGAGGAATTTGCTAAGAATAGAGCAGTAGTATAGTATATCCTAATACATATAGTGCGCAAGGTACTATAAAGAACCATAGATCTCTTAGTATAGCTTCACTTCTTATAGAGTGGCTTGGCCTTCAAATTTGACTATATGAACTTTATAGCTACTAGTAAAAGGCGTTAGTACGCTCTTACAATTAGTTATATAAAAACATTTAAGAACCTTATTAATATAGGCATTTTAATAAAGTAAGATCGTTCTATTTTATCGATCTCTAACTATACGTACTCTTAAGAAGTAGTTAGCTAGTTCGCCACTTATAATTTCGAAGAGGTTGCGAAGATCTCTTTTAAACTTATTATATATATCACCCTTCTTTGCTACTATAAGGAAGTCGTCGATGTAGGTAATAATAAGAATCTGAGAGGCGCGGTTGATATATACGCAATTATTAGTATTAAGAGGTTGAAAATCGAGCTTTTGCAGCTTAGACCGTAGCTTTTCTTATTATAGTTGTAGAGATTGCTTTAAGCTATATAAGGCCTTAAGAAGCTTAAGATAGTAGTCTTAAGGTAAAAGAACGACCTTATCTTAAGTATATCTAGGAGGTAATTTGATATAGATGTTAGAGTCAGTTTTTAAATTAAGGAAAGCTATCTTAATATCGAACTAATTTAGCTTGAAGTTGTATAGCGCTATAAGTGCAATTGCGATCTTCTAAACTACAGATTTGCATACTCTTGCAAATGTTTAGTTATAATCTCGACCTTATTATTATATATAGCCTTATATAACGAATCTGATCTTTTATTAGGAGATTTCCCTATTTTAGTCTCTTTTTATTTTAAAGACAAGCCTTGATCTAAGTACTCTATCGTCTTTAAAGAGTTTTAAGCATTTCACTACCACTTATATATTCTTATAAGTGAGGGAATTGTACTTAAAGTTGATCGCAGATCTCTATTTATTAGCGTTAGCGCAAGAGAGGGCTTATTCGACTATTTTCAGGTCATTTGGGTATAAAGAGTCGAGTAAGGCTATATGGAAGGCGCCTAAATAGGCTTCTTTATTATTAGAGTTATTAGCTTTGAATCTAAGAGCAGTAGAGCGAGTAGCTCTCTTCTTAAAAGGCTAAGGGTAAGCCTTATTCTTTAAACTAGGAGGTCTTCCTCTCTTTCTTAGAGTTGGAAGCTCAGCTTTATTAGCTTCTCCTAAATCAGAATTAACTCGCGGTCCCGGCCTAGGAGTAAAATCGTAAGAGTTAGAATTGACTCGCGGTCCCGGCCTAGGAGTGAAAATATCGTTTTAAGAAGTGACTCGCGGGCCTGGCCTAGGAGTGAAATCACCCCTCAATTGCGGCTCTATAATCAGGCCGTCTTTATCGAATCGAATATAAGAAGATCGAATAATCTTCTCCCTTAGTTGCAATAGTATATAGATCTAATAGATACTTCTGCTGTCAAATCTAATAAGAGTACCTACCTCTGCTCTTAAAGCGAGTTTATTGCTTTAAGTTCGCTTTTCTTTCTTAATAAGCATATAAATGCGATAGCCTAGTACTCGAAGATGCTTGACTAAGGGAGTATAAGGCTTATCAGGCTTGATATTATCCTAAAAGACCTTATATAGAGTCTTACCACTTAGAATATTAGAGGCGGTAAGATTAATGATATATATTATCGAAAGAAGGAGGTAAGGCTAGAGAAAGGAGGGTATATTTTAGTCAATTACGGCTATTCGCAACTTTTCCATTAGTATACGAATTGATTATTCTAATCTGCCGTCTTATTCTAGCGTATATAGAGTAGATTCTTCTAAAATTATGCTAAGGTTTTCTATAAGTATTTGCATTTATATAAGAGAGTACTCCTTGCCTTTATTAGTTCTCTACTGCTTGATTATACAATTGTATTAAGTTTATAAGAGGCTGATCATCTTCTTATTTGCCTCGAAGGCATTAGATTTGTTTATATAAGTCTATCTCTACTTAGCTATTATAGCTAAGCAAGTGAAGATAAAGGCATATTTATAGCCGTTAAGGCTAGTTGGCTTTAGATGAACCATATCGATATATAGCTCGTCAAGTGCCTTTATAGGTCGAGGGTGAGCTGAACGTTTATTAACGTATTAGAGAGGTCTGCCTTTCTTATAAGGAGCGCAGATTCGCGTCTTCCCTGATTTTATTTCCTTGATCTGCATATCAGTAACAGCAGATTGTATTGAGCTTAAGTGAGTCGGCGCAATAGGTAAAGGAGGCTTCTAAAGGTCGATAGTCGATATATTAGTAAGAGTTAAAGAAGGAAGGTTACCTCTTTCTTCCTTATAGCTATATATGTATTAATATCCTACTAATTAAGCAGTAGGGTCATATGATAATATATTAGAGTAATAGCTATATCACCTATCTTAATACCCTTACTCAGACCTTACTCTAATTGACTTATAATTGGGAAAATAATAACTATCCTTTTGCGCTAATCTAACTCTTAGGTATCTTTTTAAATTAAAAACAATTAATTAATAATAACCTCTATTGAAATCACTAAACTCTACTCATAGGGTAGGACTAAGAGTCAAATTTCCTAAAAGCGTTCTTTTATAAGACTATATAACTTAACTTGCGGTCTAGGCCTAGGAGTCGATTTAAAAACTTTCCTTTATAAGACTATATGACCTAACTTGCAAGGCGGGCCTAGGAGTCGTCCTTAAGTCTGCTAAGCCCCTACTATCTTCTATAACCCTAGTATATCTTTAAACGCTTCGAACTTTGCAACTATCTTTAGTAGCTTTATAAATCCATCTACTACTATTTGATCAATTAGGATATAGGTAATTGATAACTTATTCTTTATAATAAGGTCGCAGATAAAGTAGTAGGTAATATTAATATATTTCGATCGCTTATATAAGTATAGATTCTTTATAAGTGCAATTGCCCTTATATTATCTGCTTAAAGATTAATATAGTTCCTATTTTATTTAATATATTTAGCAAAACCTATATCTTTTAAAACTTAAGCAATTTATAATCTTTACTTGTAATTTAATAATATTGATATATATTTAGCCTTAATGCTTGTAGTAGCTATTGATTTCTACTTCCTACTTCCTTATAATATAGGTCTGCTATATAATACTGCTACGCTTTTAGATATACTTTTCTAACCTTTTATATTTGCCTAATCGGAATCGGTATATATCTTAAGCTTTGCGCTTATATATTTCGTTAGTCTATATCTTACCTTTTATATGATTATTAATTAAAGGTACCTTTTAAATCGCTTGACTGCATTCTTATATCGAATCGTTAGATCCTTTAAGTTCTAATTAAGTTGCCTAGTAATAAAGGCGATATCTAGTCTTATATATATTATAGTATATATAATTGCTTTAATATCCTATTAGTACTTCTTTAAATCTCCTCTTTGCTTATTTTCATTAGTAGGCTCTAACTTATTATACTTTCCTTCGATTGGAGTACGCTTTAGCTTAAAATTAGAAGTATAAGTAGAGAGTCCTATTCGGTCTAGGATCTTTTTAATATACTGCTCTTAGTCTAACTAGAGTTTTCAAGTAGAATAGTTCTTTATAATGCAGATGCTAAGGATCTTATAAATTCCTTTTAAATCCTTAGTATTAAAACGTTTCCGAATTATTATAAAGAACTAATCCAATTGAGTAGTTGTTTTCATAGCTATAGTAATATCGTTAATATATAATAGCAACTTAATTCTATACTTAGCATAGGTAAATAGATAAGGGTTAGCTAGGCTTTAAACGAATCCAATTTCTATTAAAGTAGAGTTATATAAGAGGTTTTAATTATAGGCTGATTATTTAAGCCTATAGATACTATAGAGTATATAGAGAGAGTGGCTAGCGTATATAAGAATACTATTAGGTTAAGAGAGGAAAATCCGTTCCTTTATAGTCGCTTTAGTAAATGCATTTTTAATATTATACTATTTGTATTTAAGGTCCTTAGCAGCTACTATTGCTATGAATATGCAAAAGGTATTTATACGAACTGTTAGTATAAATATATTAAAGTAGTCTTCTTTATACTATTAGGAGAAGCCCTTAGCTATAAGCCTTACCTTATAACGCTTTAGGGTTCTATCTGCATATATCTTAATTATAAAGACCTACTTTATTAATATTAAGTTCACGTCCTTTAGTATTAGTTCCTTTATCTATATACTATTTATAGTAAAAGAGCTTATCTTCTCTTAGATTGCCTTATTCTATACTACTTTATTCTTTAGATTATTAATAGCTTTATTATACGTCTTTAGAAGAGAGATTTTTATTATCCTCCTAGCGGCTAAAAACGCATTATCTTTGTTAAAGCTCTATTAAAGTTCGAACTTATAGATCTTATGCGCTATTATAGCTTAGATACGCTTAAACTCGCATTCGTCTAAGGTATCTTCTAATTCTAGGTCTCTATTCTTCTTTAAAGGCGTAGGTTTAGCTATAGGTTCTATAGGCTTATTATCTAAGGAACTGCTTTCTAATAGTAGAGGCTTATTATTACTTATACCTATTTTAGGAATATCCTTTACTATAGGTGCTTTAATTAAAGGGATAATAATATTAAAGTTGTTCTATACTTTAAGCAGTTTGCAGATAATAGGAATAGTCTATTCGGCTTTTGGACAATTAGCAGGTCGTCGATTAGCGGGTGCGCTTAATATACCTAAGCTAAAAGAAAGGGGTTATTAGTTCGGCTTAATAGTATTACTATCGATTAGTATACTTTGCGAATCTCTAAGTATGCAAAGCTTTAAGAATAGCTTTTCTTTATTTCGAGATTTATCGAACTCAACTACTAAGGATATAATTACTCGCCTTAGATCTAGCGTATATACTATCTATTGCTTTATTATCTATTTAATATACTTAATAAATATATATTCTCTACCTTAGTCTATTAGCTTCTTACTCTTTATACTTGCAGGCTAGGACTTCGGGCTAATATAAGAATAGCAAACGCTTCTAAAGACGCAGATATAGTCTAAGCTTAATTTCTATCCGAAATATGCCTTATATAGCGATATTTAAGTGCTATTAACTATTAGTCTACTACCTATTCTATTTTATAAGTATACGTTTACTTTAACTATAAGGTCCTAGAATTCCAGTAGTAGGTTAGCATCTTATAGTAGAGCGCAATAGTCAGTCTTTACTTATTAAATACTTTGCTTAGCGATGCTATTTTAATAGGAACCTTTATATATTATAATTAGTTTATAGTAAACTCTTTATTTTGCCTATTTATTAAGCTTTGCCCTAATCTTTAATACGTTATTAGACTTAATAGCTATTAGCTTTAACTAGGTCTAGCATTCCTTTATTACTTTTTAAGTTTCTAGCTTTTTTATAAGCTTAGATTTGGTCTTAGTGCAAATAGTCTATATCTATTAAGTAGAGTTATCTACTATTTAAGAAAACTAATTATTTCCTTTAATTAAAGTTGTAAATAGTCTAGTAGTATTAATAGATATTAGCGCTAGTATTGAATCTTTTTATAGATTAAGCTTAGTTTACATCCGATTTCGAAGTTTTATCAGCTTGCAAATTCGGCATATTAGGCGATCCTTTAGTATTTAAATCTTCTATTTTAAGGTTAAGACCTTATATAAGCCCTTTAATTTCTCTAGCCTTAAATATATAAATCTTCTATATATTAATTAATACCTTAATAGGCTTTCGGCTTCTAATAGCTTTAGTAGCCTATTATTAATCGATACTTTGTTATTAGCGGCTAGAAAGGACTAGTAATAGCAGTTCGAGGTTTTGCCGTTTTCTAGTTGTAAGCCTAGTTCGGGAGTCGTTTTTAGTAAAACTATAAGATCCACTTACGGTCCTAGCTTAAGAGTCGATTTCCTAAAAATGGCAAGATCTACTTGCAGTCCTAGCTTAAGAGTCATTTCTAATAAATTTGCGAATTTTACTCGCAGTCCTAGCCTAAGAGTTATTTCTACGAATTTCACTTGCAATCCTAGCTTAAAAGTCATTATTAGCAAATCTGCAGAATCTACTCGTAGTCTTAGCCTAAGAGTCATTTCTATTAAATTCATTTATAATCTTAGCTTAAGAGTTATCTTTAAGGATACGTTGCATTCTATTTATAATCTTAGCTTAAGAGTCATTTTCGCAAATTTCACTTACGATCTTAGCTTAAGAGTCTATTTATTCTCCTTATCCTCGCTTAATTGTATTAAGGTAGAAAGTGCACATTCCTTAAAGGAATCCACTTATAGGTCTGGCCTAAGAGTCAATTTCTATAATATTACCTTTAAGATAATATAAAGTCTATCTTTAATTTTAACTTTAAAGATCACTTTATAATTATTATTTATAAATTA
>JAENRP010000554.1:0-18722 GCA_024741835.1 Diplocarpon mali | reverse complement strand
TTATATATGCTTTTTACCTATAGGCTAGGCCTAGGAGTCAGAAAAAGAAACTAGCAAAACAAATAAACAAGCTATAGAATCGCAAAAAAAACAATTAAAATAGAACCAACCTAGGCATCAGTTTTCCTTAGTTCTCTTTAAAAGATAAGAAGAACTATTATTAGATAATACTCTCTTTGCTAAACGACCACTTCTTCTTATAGCATTACTATTAGTATCCAATAAGGCAGGTCTTAGTATAGCAGGAGCTTCTATACTCCTTGCGGATACTAGTATAGTATAACAGCTTCTACCGATAGAGAGAGAGACTTATATAATGGCGTTATTATTATTATTATTATTATTATCCTTAAGGGAATTGTTAGTAATAGAAGAAGGGGAGGTAGGAGATTCTATAGATACTACTTCCTTAGCTTTACCCTTTAATAAATCAAGTTGCAGGCTAGGCCTAAGAGTTATATTAGGTATCTTTATATAAGGCTTCTTAGTGCTATACTTCTTAAGGAGTATTATCTTATTAATCATATTATTAGCTTTGATATTATCATTTGTATCTTTGGTCTTTATCTAAGACTTATTACTATATAACTATAGCTCCAGTTATTAAACCAGCTTTTAGGTACTAGTAAAATCTTTAAAAAGTTCTTATTTATACTTCTTCAGATATACTATTAGCTAAGATACGTCTTTTGCAAACAAATCCTTTACAATTATCACTACTAATAGATCATTCTATAATTGTCTTCCTATAAGAGCGTCTAATAGTAGACCACCTTTTATTATATCAAGCGTTATACGAAACTTAGCTAAGGCTTCTTTAGCAATACTCCATCTTACTATACTTAGTTTCTTTATATAGATAGAATCAATAATAAATTCTTCTAAGTTAGCGCCATTCTTAAGTGATTTATTACTAATAACTTTTATATAGTTATTACTAATAGTAAGAAAACCACCCTTTCCAAGTTCTCTATTAGAATCCAGGTTAATAAAGGTACCTTATCTTATAAATACTAAGAATAGAGTAGTCTTATTAAAGATATACTCCTTTAGAATTATTCTATCCTTGGTATTTAATTCTTTCTATTAAGCTGCGCTCTATACTAGATTTAATAAGATCTATTAAGAGTTCTTAAAGCGATAGGGTATAAGTGTAAATGACTTATAAGACTTTTCCTATATAGCAAATTCTCTAATCGATTGTTTAGCTACTAGAATCATATAATAGTCAATAGTTCTATTATTAAGTAGATTAACCTATAAGCTAGGCCTAAGAGTCAATCTTACAAATCTTATATTAGCATTAATCTTAATAGAAACAATTTACAAATAGTAGTTAATGCCTATAAACTATATAGGCTTAGGATACGCTATTAACTTATATAAAGAATTATAATAAGTCAATAGAGCACTAAGATACAGACTATAGTGCATCCTCAAGGTCTGCTATATTAAGCTATAAGTCATATTATAAAGGAAGGCGGAGGGGAGGCTTGGCTTCTTATCTAAGGTCCGGAAATAGTATTAGTACATTTCTAGCTCCTCTTATACTAATATTAAAAATGAATTCTTTCTACGATTACCGTAACTATATATGCGTATAATACTTAGGAAAGCGCAGCTAAATAATTTAAGCATATTTAAAAAACCTTTACTATAGAGTAATATTAGGTTATCACTAGTTAGTATAGCACTATATTAAGCGGGAGTCTAGGCGATATTATAGAATAATTTCAAAGCTTTAAGCTTTACCTTAAACTTAGTAAAACCTAATAATATATCTTTCTTAACCTAGCTTGCTATTCTATTACTAATAGCCATAATTGCATAATTCCTTAAGTATAGTAAAAACAACTTTAAATCGGGTGTAGTGCAAAATTTATATATATTAAAGGAAACTTACTTATTAGTCAAAGATACTATTATTAGCCTATAATATTATACATATTATTATTCATATAGAGTATAAAATTTTTTGAAACTAAAGTCCTTAAATATCCCTATTACAAATTTGCTTAGTTATATCTTTATCTCTAGTATTATCGCAATCTTAAATCTATCGCTATATTAAAGTATTATCTTAATATTAAAGGGAACTTTATAGTACTTTATAAATATGATTATTATGCTATTTTCTGGCTTTTCTTTAAGGATATAGTAGTCGCCCTTCGATTTCTTATACTTAATAAAGAAATGCATAATATTATCTATAGAAAATTCGTCTTATTATAGCTTTATGATTTATTTAATAGCTCTTGCCGTCGCTTCCTATACTAGTAAAACTTCTCCCTAACCTTCCTTTTTCAAACGCTTTATTATTAACTTATAGAATTTTAAAACAAATTTTTACAAGTCTTTAGAAAAGGTTTATATAATATTAGCTATATCCTTCTTAATATTATTAAAAATTTCCATTATATTAGTAATAGGGTTATTCTCTTCATCTATCAAATCATCTTTAGAGTCTATATCATTATATATTCTAACCTATAGACTAGGCTTATAAGTCAACTTCTTTACTACTAATATTTTAAGTATTTAAGGCATCTTTAGGGATAGTAAATCAAACTCGTCTAAGTCTGATAATTAGTGATCGTAATAATTAGCTATTTGAGTTCTAAGTGTTATAAGCACCTCTAGCTTAAGGACATCCTCCTTATATAGTACTTCCACCCGTAGGCCAGGCCTATAAGTCAAATTTTACTTATCAGTTGAATCTTCTAAGGGTAGTAGCATTTTCTAAGCGGTAGGTATAATAAACTCCTATCTTTCTATCTTATTATTAAAGTAGTTTATAGTATACTTAACTAAATAGATCATCTTTTCCTTTATAATAAGTAAACTATATTATAACTATTATAAACCAAAGGTATCTAAAACTATTTGGTCTAGCAATGCAATATTATCGTATTAAGAGGGGCTGTCCTTTATAGTCTAAATGGCAAAGTGGATAATAGTACTTAAGAAATTCATAAATTTTCTACTTTACGCACTATTTCCTTGCAGCTTTTTCATACCCTTTTAAATAGTAAAATGATTTAATACCTATATAGCCTTTGCCACTAGTTAGTATATCTTAAAAATTTTGCTAAGCCTTCGCAAGGCATTATTAGTAGTAATATCAGTTATAAAGTATATTTGAAAAAGTGTACCATAAGTGCTACCTATAAACTGCAATAACCTTTTTATATACTCATTTTTCTTATCTTAATTCTTTCGAAATAGATCGATTAAATTAGCATACCTCTAATATTCCTATAGGAATTTTTCACAATCGATTCCCTTTATTTTAAGCTCATTCTTAAGAAAATTATCAAAGCCTAAAAATCCTTCTTTAACTATAGAGATTCTGTAGTTTAATACTTCAATAGATAAGTTTAGGAATACCTATTGTTCTATTTCACCTAACGTTTTATAAGTGCTTACTATATCTTCTAATAATCTTAGTAACTTGCCTTCTTATAAAAAGCCACCTTCTAATATTAGCTTATTGCTAGTAGTATTTATTGACTTGCTGCCTAAGGTAATAATTGATATATTCTTCTTAAGTATGGCTTTCTTATTTGAGCTTAATAGTACTATAATGAATTAGTCGGCAAGGGGGTAGCTCTAAATAAAGAGATGATTATTTAGGAAAGATTAATAATATAAGAGGCCTATATTAGAAAAGATTGATAATAGAAAGATAATAGTAGTAGTACTAGTATTATAGGTCTAGTAGGGTTATAGAGAAAGTAAAAAAAAGTAAAATCGTCGTATAAGGAGAGGCTTATTTATAGAGTTTAGAATCGCGCTAGTATACAAAGGAAAAGTAGGCATAATAAGCTTAAAAGTAGGAATAAAAGTAGAATATGATATATATAAGGACTTATAATTGGTAAATAATAATTCTTCAAAGGTAAGGATAACATTTCAAAGGTAAGCGTTAGAAAGTTGCATACAAAGGAAATAATTAAGGGTAAATTATATAAAGAATAAAGTAGAGTAAAGAATATATATAGAATAGAATAATAAATAGAAAATAAAGAGGTATAAGTATATAGAAAGTAGATAATCCTAAAAAAATTCAATATCTAATTTACAATTTCTCTAAATAGTTTTCAAAGGGGAGGTAGACTATAATTCTTTAAATCGAGTCGACTCAATTATCAGTTCTATTATCACTTCGGAGTCTTCTTCTCTTATATTAGTTCTTATTTCTCGGCGATTTCTCAGCTTTAAGGACCTCTCTTAAAGGATCTTCTATTAGTACCCCTAGATTTGGTAACCGAGGTTCATCCGAACCTTTTTATAGGCTTAAGCTAGCCGAGTCCAACCTTATTCGCAGGCTGGGCTTGCGAGTCAGTCTTAGCATTTTTAAACTTAAGGGTAAAAATAAGAGATTAGTTCCCAAATCAGGGTCTAATATTATACTAGCATCTTAATTCATTTCTTTTTCGAATTTTCTTATAATAATACCTTTATCAATTAATGCATTAGGCTCTTAAATAGTATTTACTTTATCGCATTATCCCTAAGACTTAAGTCTATAAAGAAGCGACTTAGTATTTATAACATTCGTCTAGGCCTTAATAAGGGCGTTAAAGAGCTTCTGATTATATTTTACAAAGTGGATTTTCAATTCGTCTTTATTAAGAAGAAATAACTCTTATACTTCGATTATAACTAATAGAACTATCTAAAAGCATTAATTAATAATAGCTTTAAAAAGGCTACTATAGTTCTTAAGATAAAAAGCTGCCTTAAAAGGTGCAGTAGTCCTACTTATATTAATCTATTAAGGTACTAAAGGTTGCTTTAAAGCAGAGATTAAAAAGATAAGATTAAAAATTCGAGTCTTATTTTCCAAAGTATTCTTATTACAAATGGCTATATAGTTATTACAAAAGGCTATAAAACCACTAGTCCTATAAGGATTATCCGAAAGCATTTTAAAAAGGTATCTCTATTTTATTATTACTATAATTAGATTACTATTATTAGTAATAGGTCGCAAGATCTCCTTTTACTTCAATTTTACAATTATTTAAGCTAGTTGAGATTTTAAACCAAGTGCCTAAGAAGTCTATCGACTTATCTTCTTTATAAATAGAGTAAGTTTTATACTTAATTAAGAGCCGACCTACCTATTAAGGCTTCTAAAAGCTGGCCTTTATCCGATTAATAGGATTTAATAATCTAAGACTTGCTTTCTAATAAAATTAACTTATAGGCTAGAACCGCAAGTAAAAATCGGAATTTCTTTATTAATAGCACTTATATCTCTCTTTATTAAAACGACTTAATTATAAAGACTAAGGCCAATCAATTAGGAAGGTTTAGGATAGGCCATAAGCTAATAGGTTCCTCTACTTCTTACTATCATAACTAAGAGGTAGAGTCTATAGTATATTCGAAGGACTTATTAAGTAAGACTAAATATCATATTATAAAGAAAATAAGAAGGTATAAAGGTCGCGCTATCTATAAGGTAGAAGTAATAAAGATATATCTCTACTTCTTATCTTATAATAAAGAGGAATATACTTATAAAAGCACTATTATCAATAGTAAAATTGTCGATTAAGAAGCGGCATCCGAAGGATTTAAGTATTACAATTGACCCTTCTTCTTCTATTTCCTCCTACTATTTATTATTTAGTAATATCAATAAGAAGGAATTATTCTATTCAATCGGCTCTAACGCCTTTAAGGCTTCGGGATCAGCCTTGAATTTTATAGTACCTAAAGATGCCTCTATTATTAATAGGTTAGATTTGCATATCCTTAAAGAGACGAAGAATTGATTATTAAAATAGATTAGAAAAAGATTAATATCTTCTACTATATAAAGAAGTTCAAAGTGTTTAATAATTTTATTAATATCAAATCCTTTATAATTAAGACTATAATAAACCGAAAAAGAGCAAATATAAAGGTCGTAAAGTCTTCTTCCTTTAATTCCTACACTAGGAAGATACTATTAAAAGTGAGTTTTTATTATAAAGGATACTTAAATATTATATTATTCTTTAAGTTTAAAGTTAAGAATGACCGATTAAGGCATATTACTATAATTATAAATATCCTAATTAATAGATTCCTTTTCGCATTCTCTTTCTTATAAGATAAAATAGTCCCGCTTAGCATTTAAGAGACCAGGTTCTTAACTTCTATAATTATTAAAGAATTAAATAATATCTATAAGGGCGAACTCATTTAAGATAAGCTATTGAATCTATTTAATAGCTCTTTTAATTATCTTTAAAATAAGAGGAATAAGGTCTTCTCTTATATTATCATTTCTAAATCAATTATATATAAATATAAAGAAGTCAAGAACTAGCTCCTTTAAGTTATTAAAGAAAGAGTCTAAGCAAGCGCGCAATCCTTTAGTTTTAAATTACAAATTAGCTAAGGTAGCTATTAAATGATCTATCCTTTTTAAAGGTCAAGCTAAAATTAGTCGTTTAGCTAAAGGAAAGTCTTTTAAAGATTCCGAAAATTCTAAAGAGGCTATACTAAGCGTTTGAGCAGTCTATTTAGCAGCAGTTTCTAAAATCATTTTAGCAAAAGGCAAGTTAGGTCTAGTTTTAAAATTCTTATTTCTAACTCCTAGTCTAGGACCGCAAGTCAAATTATATAGTTTAGCGCTTATTAAATCTTTAGGCTAAGAGGCGAATTTTAAAGTAGGCTTAATTATAAATAACTAATTCTCTTCTTTATTATTAAAGAAATCTTATTTAAACTCTAATATAAGAGTCCAGTTTTCTCTTAAAATAAGCAAACTATAAGCAAAAGCGCAAAGCCTTAGCATATTAATAATAGTGCTATTAGGTAGGATAATATCTATAGTCCAATTTGATCTTTTTATAGCTCTATTAGCTATTATAAGTACTATATTAGATAGGCCTATAAATCTGCAATTGCAAATTCGATTGCCTTAGAATTTTACTACTCCTTCTTAAATGATAAAGAAATTGAGAATTTGAATAGCTCTGGCTATAAGAGTATTTTCCTTAAGAATTTTTAATAACACTCGCCTTCTATTATTAGAATCAATATTTATTAAGAAATGTAAATGAAATAGAAGTCCTCTCTTATTAGTAGCTAAATTATCTAATTATCAAATAGATTCTTCCCTTTTATCTTAATCCATTTTAAAAGTATTAGCCAAGGTCATATATTAATCTGCGTCAGCTAAGAATTCCTCTTTAAAGATTCCCTTCAATCTTAATTCTTTAATTAAAAAGTCGTCAAATTAAAGAATTCCAAAGGCCACCTAGGTTAAAAGGTTACTAATAGCATTTGCATAAGCTAAAAGGAGTTTTTATTACTTTATATTTCCTAAGGCTATATAGGTCGATTTAAAGTTCTTTAACAATATAATAGCTCTACTATCCTAAGAGAAGTTTATAACTAATGCTTATTTATCCCTTATCGTAGTAGACAAAACCATTTATAAGTTCTTTAAAGGCATATTGCTTATGAAAGATAGGGAGTATAAATAAAAGAGTTTAATAGAATATAAGAATTAAAAGGGCATATAAGCTGCAATAGGTTTACTATATATATATTAAGGAAATTGGACTTTTTATTTATTATTTAAGGAAAGTAATAGGAATATTATAATTAAAGGCTAATATTAAGAATATAAAATAAGTCAAAGTAGGTAAGAATTTAAAGTAATCTTAAAAGATCTATATCCTAAATAATAAAAGAGGCAACCTTACTAAAAATGTAAAAATAAGGATTAAAGGAAAGTAAGACAATTAATAGGCTAGGAAATCGTTTAGTATTCCTATTTGCATTCTTTAGATATTTTAAGAATAATAACTTAAGGTTGCGATTAGTTAGGTATTTTAATATTCTTTACTTATAGGACTGGCTTATAGGTCAAATTGGAAAAATCTTAGTCTTTATTTAAAGGTTCAAAATTACTTATATTACTATTAGTTCCTATAGAAGATTCAGAGGTTATATTAATTTCTAATTCGTCTTTTAAAGGGAATAAGGTCTGGTTATATCGATAAAAGCGCTTTAATTGGTTGGTTATAAAGGTTCTTTTAATATTGATTCTATTAAGTTCTTAAAGAGAATAGTATCCCTTTTCTTCTTACTCAGACTTAACCTTAAATAGATTAAGCTATCGATAGTCAAGTTTAGTATCTGCAGATATATTAATACTTCTTATAATATTATAGATTAGGATAAGATTATCTTTTCAAATAGGGTGCATTTTAAGTACTTTAAAAGCAGCCTACGCTTTCTTAGCTTTTTCCTAATATCGTTTCTTTTATAAAATGATTTCCTTTATATCTATATCTTAAAGCTTAAGTTGTTAGCATCTTATTATAAGTAAATCGGAACAGTTCCGAATTTGACTATAGTCGAACAATCTCTAAATAGGCTATTAGGATTTAAGAGAGAGCTATGCCTCTTTATTATAAATAAATGAGAATAGTATAACTCTAATCAGTTTATAGATTATCATTCAATAAGTAAAGAGTATTCTATAAAAGCGTTTTATCTAATCCTTAAATCCTTTATAAGTAACTTTGAATAAACTATTAAAAATATTATAATATCCTTATTCTACTACTCTATTAGCTTTTAAGTTATACACTGAGATTTGAACCTATTTAATATTATATTTTCGCAAGAAAGCTTTAACTACTCCTTTGTTTTCAAGGCCTTTATTAATAGTTAATCTGCTAAAAAGTCTATAGCAATAGACCACGTCTTCCTAAAGGAACTTTGCAATAGATTTAGAGTTAGCAGATTTCAAAGGTCGTCCTTTAGGCTATCTTAATAGGTCTTCCTTTATTAGAATAAAATATATTATCCTATTTTTAGTAATTAGTACTAATATAATATTAAGGCTGACTTTATAAAAAAGGCCTAATAGCTAAGTTAGGAATAAGGGATTTTCCTTATAATTAAGTTTTCGTTTCTAATAAAGGATGCAACTCTTTATAAAAGCTTTACAATCTTTAAAAGAGCCTTTCCAAAAGAATTTTCTTAAGAGTTAGTAGTAAGTAGACTTAGCTCCTTAGTGGCCAGTTTCCTTATAAATATCTTAGATAGCCTTAGCCCTTAGTTTTTCATTATCTAAGTAGAGTCGTATAAGGAATAAGTTATCGCTCCTTTTAAATAATTGTCTTTCTTATATTAAATAAATCAGAGCTTTAGCTTTAAATTTCTAAAAATCCTTAAGAGCAATTATCTTTAATTATTTAAGTATAATTAAAAACTTTGCAATTTCTTTAAAGTCACTTAAGTAGTTAAGTAATAAAATTCTCTTATTTGACTTATAGGCCAGGCTTGCAAGTTAAGTCCCTTTAAGGCAATATATTAATAGATAACTAACTTTATTTTCTATTTACTTATTAATATCTATTTTATCTTCTTTAATTAAATTAAAGGGGTAGGGCCGAGTTCTTTTTAAAAGGCTATCGGCAGTAGTATTTTTCATTCTTAAAATATATTTGACTTTAAAGTCCATTAGTCTTATCTAAGCAATCCATTTTATTAGTAAGGCTTTTAATAGGTCGCTTGCAGCTCTATTTAATTATTCTACTAGCACTTTAGCATCGGTTTTAAAAATGAAGTAAGTACTATAAAGGTCGCTTCTTATCTTTTTCATTACCTTTAAAGCGCTTTTACATTCCTATTTAATAGCATTATACTTTATCTTTACTAGATTCTAAAGACTACTTTTAAAGTAAGCTAGATATCTTTTCTATTAGCTATTAGCTTATTAAAGGATAGCACCCTATCTAATTAAGCTTATATCAACTGTTAGTATAATTAGCCTAGCGTTAGCTCTATAGTCTATTTTAATTAGATAAAGCGCTTTAAGCAACGCTTGCTTCAGTTGTTTTATAGCCTCTATTTAAGGTTTCTCCTATTAAAACTTAGCCCCTTTTTAAAATAAGGAGTAAATAAGTACTGCCTTTTTAGCGAAATCCTTAATCTAAATGCAATAGTATACTATAATACTAATAAATGCGCAAGCTTCTGCTATATTATTATACCTCTTCCATTTGTCGATTTTAAGTACTTTAGCCCTTTAAGGACTTCGGCTATTAGAATCAGTAATAAAACCAACAATTTCCATCGATAGAAGATAGTATTATAACTTCAGACCGACTATTGCTCTTGCCCTTTTAAATCGTATAAGTACCTAGTCTAGGTTCTAAATGTATTCTATTATAAATCGCTATATACTAAGGAGAACTTCTTTATAGTTATAAAATGATCTTGATCCTTTTACTCTTATATTATCTATATAAGAGAGCGCAATATTAGGTATATAATCTATTAGTATCTTATAGATTACTTAAATAAATTAAGCGATCGAATTTATAGCCTCTTAAGGTAATCTTATCATCTAAAGTAGCCTAAGAAGGGTTTGAATTACTATTATATCTCTCGATTTAATATTAAGAATAAATTAGTTATATTAAAAGAAGAAGTTAATAAAAGAGCTATAGGTTAATCCTACGAATTCATTTAAAAACTCATTTATATTCAAAGGAATATTAGCATCCCTAACTATTACTCGGTTCATCTTTACTACTACTATTATTAATCTATAAGTTCCCTTCTCTTTTTTAGCAACTAGGAACCATTTATTTCTATAAGGGCTATTATAAAACTTGAGAATACCTTGCTTCAGCTTATCCTTTAATATTTCGATTACCTTTTCTTAAAGAGCTTTAAGGACCTTAAATGTTTTCTCTTATTAAGCTTTATAAGGTATTATCTTAATCTTAATATAAGGTATAACCTCTTTTTAAATCTAGCTAAGTTCTATCTAATTAAAAGCTAAGGCGTCCTTTCGATTTATTAAAGTTTTATAAAGTAGTTCGCGTTCTTATTCTATTAAGTCATCTTTAATTTTTAGCATATCGAAACGTTCTTTTATTAGCCGATATCTAATAGGTTTATTAGAAAATCTGCCTATAATAAACTTATCAAATTTACTACTCGGCTTTAAAGGTCGAAGCTTCTTATCTTATTTAAACCAATTATCTAATCCTTTAAGCTTTAAGCTATTAAAGATTCCTTAATCTACTAGTTATACTTTATCAGCCTTACTTTTATATATAGTTCGAATATTAATTAGTACTATACTTTTCTACTTCTTTCCTTTTTTATTAAATCTTATAAAATAGTCCGAATTTTCCTTTTTAAAAATAAATAAAAGATTTTCTAAGTTATTAATTTAAAGTATATAAATAAAAATGTTATTAGTAATTTTATTATTTTTCATTTATAGGTCTAGCTTATAAGTGGTTTTTAGGTTTTTTAAAATGATTAATGAATTGTCGAAATTTATAAAACAAACTCTCTTCTCTACCTTATTTTTCTTTTTTCTTAATTATTAAGTTGATAAAACGCCGATTATACTATTTTTCAAAATTCTAAATTTGACTCTTAGTCTAAGACCGCAAGTTAAATCAATATTATTTAAAATCGGCAAACTTACCTTTCTTTTACTATAACTCTTTATTAAGTGCCTTCTTTTATTAGCATTAAGCCTAGCCCTTATGCTGGCTAATCGTTTCTTAAAACCTTATTTTAAAATTCGACTATATCTCTTGCGATAACTATTTATCCTTTTAAAGATCGATCTATATTCTAAAGACTAGCTTTTATAAGACTATCTTTAAAATAGTTAAATATTAGCTAAGATTTTAAAATAAAGGGCATTTTTAAAAGAATATTATTTAAAGAATTCTCTATTATTAGAAAGTTAATATAATTAACAATTTCTTTAACTCTAACCTTTACGTTTTTTACCTATCTATTAAAATTGTATTTCGATCTAAAAACAGTCGAATAAATAAGGAGTCGATTGCTAACAATTATTAATTAAGCTATTTCTACTACTTTTCTAATTATCATATTAACTTTTGAACTATAATCGATCAAAGCCTTTACTTTGACTAATTCTTCTATTAAATAAATAATACTAGGGCTTCTTATTATAATTGCTAAACAATTTCAATTAATATTTTAAAATATTAAAGCTATTACTATAATATTATAATACCTTTAAGTTCCTTCGTTTTCTATAATCTAAAGATATTTAATTAAGGCTAAGTACTTCTTAAAGTTCTTTTATATTATAATTTCCATTTCCTTATTATTATTCAAATCTTTAAAGGCAATTAGGATATGCTTTCCTAGCACTTTATTAAAGCGTCTAATCAAACCAAATAGGTCTTTAAATGTAAGGTTAATTTGCTAAGCTATAATATTCTCTATAGCTTTCTTTATTATAATTAAACTAGCGTATTTATTAATAAATTTTTCCCGTTTTAATATTTATCTCTTTCGCTTAAGGTCAAAGGTCTATATAATAACTTTAACTTCTTAATCTTTAAGCTTAAAGCCATCTTTATCTATTATATCTCTAATTAATTCATCTACTATATCAGCTTTATCCTTATCTACTGCAATTTCAAATTATTAAGTATCTTTTAGCGTTTAGACTCTATATTAAGATTTTTAAATTATACGCATTGATTTCTGGACTTTAGCTAGTTTTATTAGTATTAAGGGAGTAGTAGATCTAAAAGGACGCTAAGTATTCCAAGGGTTTTTAAATATAGAAGCAGCATTAATATCAATAGATATATTATTATTAACTTATCCTAAGATAGAGATGCCTCTAACTTCTATAGCTGTTTAATTAGAAGCTAGGTCCTTAAGAACTCCCTTAAGTAGGTTGCTAATTGGACTAATGTATATATAAGTTGGAATTTTAGCGTTTATATTTATAATACGCTATCGTTCGACTAAATTCTCATCTTATTTTATACTATATATTATTATTCGAATAGTCTGTAATTATAAGCGATTCTAGTGCTTTTTAATAGGGATAGCTTTTGGCCTAGGATCTCTAATGCAAAGCATCCTATACTTATTAATATATATGACCTTAGTATTAATAAAACGATAGAAAAGAGGGCAATTATTGCAATACTTATATAAAGCGCAGTTAGGTTCTTTATTATTGCAAAAGTTGCAGGTTAATCGTCTTCTATTGCTATTCCTTTAATACCCTATAGTATTAATATTAGTAAAGTGCTAGTTAGGATTAATTTCTCCTTCTTTAATCAACTATTAAGTTCTTATATTAGCTGGTTGTTCTAAATAATAAGAAGTAGGAGTCTAGTAATAGGAATTACTATATTAGCTTATAGTAGCTGAGTTTTACCTATTACTAAATTAGGGAATATGCTATTTTTCTTATAAGAGATTATTAATCCTAGTTTTTAAGCTTTAGATTTAGAGTTTTATAAATTAGGTCTTAAGTTCCTTAATTCTAAGGTTAGATCTTACTCCTAGGTTAGGACCGCAAGTAAAGGGTATAACTACTAGGTTCTTCTTTGCCTCTTCTATAACTTCCAAAGCCTTTGAGTATTCTTGGACCAGGCTCTTAAGGTCTTTAGTATAAGAGGGAGTAAAGGCTTTTTCCTACTCTATAGTATTAATAGTTCTCTTATTAAGATCTGATTTTAAAGTAAAGGCCGCGAATTCCTTAAATAAGGCGAAGGTTATAAGGTCTTGCTTATCGATTCTAAAATGCTTAATAATCTTATTTCAAAGGCTAATAAGTAATCTAAGTAAAAAAAGGCGGCCTCTTTTAACTTCGCTAAGTATTTTCTAGCTAATTAAGATATTTAATATATAAGTAAAAGTCCGATAGTAGTTCTTAAGTTCCTTAGGAGTATAAGTAATTAAAATAAATTCCTTTAAGAAAGCCAAGGTATTGCGAATCTACTATCTGTCAAATTTGCAAAATTCAGATTTAAAGGCCTTAATAAGGAGTTCTTATAAACTATAAGTTTTCTATTTAAAGAGGGACTTAATAATATCCTTACTTATATAATTATAGTAGTAAGGAAGTCGAGAAATCATATCCTTTTATATAATATTAAAATTGTAATAAGTTTCCTTATATTACTTAAGGAAATTAGTAATATTAGCGCCTATAAAGTAAGGAGCGCTAAAGGAACTAGGAAGGGGAAAGTGATTAGTAATAGCCTTAAATGCAGCTATTATCGTTTTATACTAACTGTTTAAGTTAATAGAATTTATAAAAGGCAAAGGGGAAGCTTTAATATTATAAGATTGATTGCTAAGAGGAGTACTTTAAAATTCAAAAGGGCTTAAAGAATATTCAGAATCCGAGTCAATCTTAAAGTGACTAAGATAAGTTTGAAAAGATTCAGATAAAGGGTTAATAAAAAGTTTAAAATTATTATTATTTTTAGTATTTTCTAATATTAATATTAAAAAAGTAAGTAGCAGTCTTAAGTTATTTAAAGATGTCTTTTTATCCTTTTACTTATAGGCTAAGCCTAGGAGTAGAATTCTAAATTCTATTAAAAGTTTAATCCAAGTTTGCTAAAAGATTCTAAATAGGTGCTAAATAGCTAATAAGAGTATTGCAACTAATCGCAATAAGATAAGGTTTATTTAATTAAAGACTAATTTCTAAGATAAGGTTTATATTTAAGATTCTTCTTAGCCTTTAGGCTAATTCCTATTAGTCTTTAGAATAAAGGGGTCTTTAGAGACGATTCTAAGGCAATTCTTAAAGTTCTATTTAGCTAAAGCAGCTGAATTATCAGATTTAGATTTCTAAAGATTCTAAAGAGGCACTTCTAATTAGAGTTTACGCTTAGTATTACTTAAGTACTTAAAACTACTGCTATTTAAGATTACTATTATAAGGTTCGCTAAACTTTTCATATTAAGAAGCCGAAAATTCCGAAAATCTCAAAGTTAAGGAAGAAAATAGGGGTTTTTAAAGCAGAGCTAAAAAGGGAAAATCTAAAGTTATTAATAGTTGCTAAACGAAAATCGATAGTTCTAAGTAACTAAGCAATTAAGGATAAGGTTTTAAAGTTAATTAAAATGCTATAAGTATTTTAAAGATGTATTTTAAAGGCCGGTCTCTTATCTGCAAACTAAGAGATCAATAAGGTTATATAAGGACGGAAATCTTAAGAAATCGGTCCTTATATAAGTCACTAATATAAAACTAAAGGGAGATAATATAAGAATAGGCCTAAGGGAAGACTTAAAAACAAGAGGAGGAAGTACTATAAGCAGGCTCTCTTAAATAAGATATTAGGAATAAGTCCTAAGTATAAAGTATATTCAATACTATAGCGATACGCGCTATTTCTATATACAAAAGATGGCCCTTTTATCCTCCTACCGTCCTACGTCGATTATATAATATATATTATAAGACCTATCCATCTCAGGTCTCTACAATATTTACTAACTATCAACCTCTGACTTATTTCCTAAAATCGTCAAGTATTAAAGGCATTTACGCAAGATGGGCCTTAGAGCTATAATAGCTAAACCTTAAGATATATTGGATTCTAGGTTCTAGGAATAAGGTGGCCGACGCCCTCTTTCGAACCATTTTTCCCAATCCGAAAGGAGATTCTAAATACCTTAACAATTTCAGCTATCTTAATATATTTAGCATTAAACTAGAATAGGTCTGGAAGGAAGGGAAAGGTGATTATAAAGAGCTAATTAAACAAATCGGGAATCTACTTTATAAGGAGGAGCTATATTATATAATATTAAAGGAGTCTCTAATAGTCCTACTAAAAGTATTATCCTTTATCGCTAGACTGCGCTAAGCCGATCCTATATATATCAAGCGGTCTAAGTCTAAGTATTTCCTAACTATCTTAAGGTCTTTTACTTTAAAAGGAGTCCGACGAGGTCAATTGCCATAAGCGAAGTACCGCGCCTATAAGTGGTACTCTAAAATCGCTAGCTTCCTTATCTTATCTAAGTACCTAAAGTAGTGCGTTATAAAGACTTAGAGAGCTGCCTTTTATAAGAAGCTAGATCGGTATAATACTAATTCTTAAGGTATCTTATATATCCAAATCTAAGGTATAATAAAGCAATATATTCTACCTAGCGAGGTGCCAACTATTCTAATAGCTGCTTATAATAATAGAGGCTACTTCTAGGCTGCTATTATAATACGTAAGATAATAGATATCTATTAGCCTAAGATAGCAAAGGATATAAGAGATTATATCTTAAGTTATTTGCGCTATACCTAGTATAATACCGCTTAGCGAACCTAGACTCTTACTAAAGTCGCAATTTCTAATATTATAAAGCTACTTAGTGCTAATTGGATTAGCCCCTTTCTAGATTTCAAGCGACTTAACAAAGTTTATTAAATCCTACTAGTTATTAATTACTTCTCCTATTACGTATAGGCTTAAGCATTTGATACTAATGACTTAGCTGCAGTCATCTCCTTCTTATCTAATATATTTAATATATATAGTATCCTAGTTGGTATATATACTAATCCAGGACCTTATTTTAATGCGGAAGTTATTAAGTAAGCAAGAGGTTAAGGCATAGTTTAGACTATATTACTATTAAGAGCAAAGAAAGCTATAGGGATGATCGAAAAGGCAGTAGACGTATTCTAATATATCCTTAAGAAGACGTGCCCTATACTATAGCTCTAGCTAAAGTAGCTCAATCGAGCTCTATACGACTTTAACAACTGCTATATCGCCCATCTTAGCTATAGTCCATTTGAGATCTTACTTAGCTTTAATAGCTTTAATATAATTAGCTAGCAATTTCCAACGCATTATCGATAATTATTAGCAGCCCTTATAAGTGGCCTGGACCTCGGAATCAAAGGTGCATTGCCTAATTACGCTAATTATGCGGATCTTATAATTGATTATATAGTTAAAAGATAGGAAGTTCAAGATATTATTAACACTAGATCTAATTCTACTTACTAGTATATAAAGGAGCGTTATAATCTAGGAGTTTATCTTAATAAAATATTAACCCCTAGCTAATTGGTTATACTATTTGATAAGAGATAATCTGGCAAAAAGCTAAGACCTGCGTAGCGTAGCCCTTTTATTATTATCAACTATGCTAGAGAAATAGGGAAATTATATACCCTACGCTAAATCGATAGTACTACTATATATAGTCATTTTTATAGCGACTACTTAAAGGCTTTCAGATTATAAGAAGGCTACCTTATTACATCTGCTAAATAGGAGCTTCTTATTTTCCAGAATATCCGACTTAGGAATGCGGCGTTTAAGCTACTAAAGGCAGTATATACGATTGCTAGCGCCTATCGCACTTAGACCGCTATATATCTCAGTTCCAAATGCCTTCTTAGTATCAATAGTACGATTTCTATAAATCGATTACTGCCAACCTATTATAAGATACAATTCCTTATAGGTTATCTTTAATTTTCTATCGTCAGTTAATAATACTAGTAGAGTTTTAAAATCCTACTATCTATAAGGCGTTATATAAGCAGGAGATAAACAAAGGTTATAAGCGGCTCTTTCATTCGCTTTCTATATATCATAGCACAGTTGTATCATAGTCGCAATAGAACTGTTAGAGTAGGTGCAATAGAGATAGTAGTACAACTAGAGGCGAAATAGACTAGTGCAATAGATACGCTGCACCTTTACTATACCTTTCCTTTAGTAGATAGAACATGACTTATTAGTAGAAATCGACTTCTAAGAGTCGTAGGCTAAGGAGAGCATATTAGGAGGAAGGCTTCCTACTTTGTATATACTCTTTAGCTTTGAATTCTATACGATTTAGTAGCCTTAATCTTAATGACTTTATCAACTTATACCTTGCTTCTACTATTATATAATTCAAAGCTTATACCCCCTCTGGCCTTATAAGGCGATATAATATACCTAGCAGAAGATTAGTACCCCTTTGGAGACCCTTCTTCCGACCGACTCCTATAATACGTAAAAGTAACCTAAAGAACGGCCTTGATATTCGGTCCCTTCTTAAACTTAAGAATCGAAAGAAGAGCTAGTAGACTTAGCTAGAATAACTGTCGATAGTCAGTAGCTTTTAACTGACTTTAAAAGAAATTGTAGAATCTATAAGTTAAGGCATTTCCTAACTATAGCCCTTAATAGGACGAAAACGTTATATAAGGACCTCTTACTTTAAGAGAATTAACCCTAAGATAATAACGCTAGCACCTCTTGAGTTAAGCAACCTCTCAATTAAAGAGGATACCTCTTAAAACCCTGCGGAAGACGAATCCCTTATACTAGCCGACTCTGCTAGCGAGCCTCGACTAGCCTCCTCTTTAAAACGAACCTTATATAATATAGAAGATATATCAACTTCCTTTAAACGAGAAGCTTTAATCTAACCTATCTCTTATACTAATATAAAGGCTAAGAGAGACGACTTCTTTATATTACTAGGGTTTCGAACTAAGGTAGGTAAGAGATCTGCTATATATAAGGATCGATTAGTAGTAGAGGAACGCCTAGTGGAATACTACTATTAATATATTAAATAATAATATAAAACTTGGGGAGGAGACAACACAAGAATAGGCCTAAGGGAAGACCTAAAAACAAGAGGAGGAAGCACCACAAGCGGGCTCTCTTAGACAAGATATTAAGGATAAGTCCCAAGTATAGGGTATATTTAGTACTATAGCGACACGCGCTATCTCTATATATAGAAGGTAGCCCTTTTATCCTCCTATTAGCCTACGCCGATTATATGATATATATTATAAGACCTATCTATCTTAGGTCTTTATATATATCCTAAATAATAAAAGTAGTAGCCCCTACTACTATTAGCAAAGAATATAAAACAATATAGGTTAAGGCAATAGTATATCA
>JAENRP010000553.1:0-19066 GCA_024741835.1 Diplocarpon mali | reverse complement strand
GTATCTATTTATATTTATAATATAGGATAAGTAGCTACCTCCTTGCTTAAAGGTATAAACTCTTGTCTTTATAAAAACCGTATCTATATATAACGTATATACTCTTAATATCCTAATATGCTATTATATAGACCATAAATATATATTCTTACACTTATACTACCTTTAAAAGAGAAAAGAGAAAAAGTATCTATTTATATTCAAAATATAGGATAAGTAGCTCCCTCTTTAAAGGTATAAATTCTTACCTTTATAAAAACCGTATTTATATATATCGTATCTATTCTATTGCAGGAATGCCCGTCATATATTTATCATATGATCTGTCATATGATATATCATATATATGATATATCATATGACTTGCCATATGACTTAGTGGCAGCCCTTGTTAAATAGCTCGTAGTTAGAGAGCTCTTATAAATCAAGACATAAGACACTTAACATCGTCGTTTGCACCTTATACTTCTTTGTACCCTCTTCTAGTTTACTATCAAGTTCACTATTAGAGAACCTCTTTGTTATAGGTTATAAGCCCTGCATGCCTATGAATAGCATTCGATAAATTCCATCGATCAGAGTCTCCCTTACAAACGAAAAGGCTGATCGATATTTTTAAGTTTTACTTAACTAACGACGCATAATAAGCGTTATTTCAATAATAAAACAGTAGCTACTCCCCTTCTAAAGCGCTACGCAATAATCTAAGCTTACGCAAGATTCGTTACTATAGCTGAATCATTAGGACTAATAGCTAAGATTATTAGCTTAATTGTTAAAAGTACTCTACTGCTTGAATCACCTATTTTTAAAAGGACTAATATATAGTACCTTAAACTCGAATTTAATAGTTCATCTCCTCCTCCTCCTCCTTCTCTACCTTCTCCTTTCGACAACTCTATATACAAATATATAAATAAGATGTTATCGTTATCTTCGGCTGCCCTTAGCCTCTTTAAGTCTCAAAAGCTTAAAGGCGCAGAGGACTATAGCTAATAGAGGAATAAGGTTTTAAACCTTGCAAAGTCAAACGCCTTGACTATATATCTTTATATAAAAGCTAAAATATATACTCTACTTAAGGTTAACTTATAAGACCGTTCTATTATAAATGAGGAAAGGGACAATTGGGTTAGATAGGAAGCTAAGGAATCTCAGATAAAGCTTGCTATTATACTTAATTGCAAACCAGGCCTACTAGCTTATATAGAAGGCGATAAATCTGCTTTAGACATATGGGAAGCTCTTTAAAAACAGTATAAAGGATCTGGAATAGTGCTTGAATATAACGCTATATAGACCTACATTACTATCAAATATAACGACTTTAATTCACTTAAAGCTTATATTATCGCCTTTAGGCTTTCAATTACTAAATTAGAAGCTCTCGACTCTACCCCTCTCTCTTACTAGCACCCTATTATATTTATTGCTAGCTATTTTAATAGATGGCCTATTTAAGCAGATCGATAACGCTTTAACCTTCGCTTAGCTATAGTAGTTAAATGAAAATCAGAGATTACGCTTAAAGCTTTTATTAAAGATATTACTAATAAAGCTTAAGCCTTATAAAGTTTAAAAATAAATAGAACTATCTTATATAGTAATAAATCGGCTAATAAGCCGCATTCCTTTAACTATAAGAAGTCAGAAAACAAAGGAGGTTTTAAAGACTTAAAAAAGAGCACCTCTAAGAATACTACCAACTCCCCTAACTCCTCCTATCCTTATTATAAGCAATTAAAGCTATATTATAAGGTAGAAGATTGCTTTGCAATTAATAAATCGAAAAGAAAGGCCTAAGAGAAGGACTTAGGGAAGAAGTACGTATTTTATTACCTTAAAGGCAAGGACGACAAGTCCTTACTATTATCATTATTATTAAAAGGCAAAAAGCCTTTTAAGAAGACTTAAAAGGAAGACAAAGAGTCAGATAATAATCTCTTTAAGTATACTATACTATTACTAACCCTAGGGCCAATTCTCACTTGCAAGCCAGGCCTAGGAGTTAATTTATCACTAGGGCCAGTTTCCACTTGCGAGCTAGGCCTAGGAGTCAGTTCTTCTACCTTCTACTTCTTATTAAAATTAAAGAATCATTAGCTATATAATATAGGTATTAGTAAGCATATCTCTAATAATCTCTTTAAATTCACTTCCTATACTACTTAAGACAATCTACCCTCTTTAAGTATAGTTAATAGATCTATTCAACCTCTTAGCATTAGTACTTATAAAGTTAATACACTTAAATCTAATAGAAAGGTATATATTCTTAAGTTAATTAATACTCTCTATATACCTTAATTACCTATCTGCTTATACTTAGGTAGCAAACTTAATAAAATCAAAGGCTTT
The DNA here is from genome assembly GCA_024741835.1 of Diplocarpon mali. Lineage (NCBI taxonomy): Eukaryota > Fungi > Ascomycota > Leotiomycetes > Helotiales > Drepanopezizaceae > Diplocarpon > Diplocarpon mali. The sequence goes on along the minus strand of JAENRP010000553.1, from coordinate 16,708 downwards.
TATTAAAATGGCAAGCTATTCCTATCTAATAAAAAGGAAATTTGCACTATTAATAATAATATATATATTAATAAGGAATAGCCTTCTACTAACTCCTTTAGTTATATAAGTGGATATACTCTCTTAGCTGCTATTAAGAATGGACCTTTTAATATTAAGCTCTAGTACTGTCGATTAGGCTATGCTAGCTTATAAACGGTTAAAAAGACCTAATCTGCTATTACTAATATACAAATTAAGGAAATAAAATTAAAGAAGACGCGAATTTGCGCTCCTTGCGAAAAAGGTAGACCTCTCTAATATATTAATAAACGTTTAGCTCGCCCTTAACCTATAAAGGCACTTAATAAGCTATACGTTAATATAGTTTATCTAAAGCCAATTGGCCTTAATAGCTATAAATACGCTTCTATCTTTACTTGCGCAGCTATAATAGCTAGGTAGGGATAGACTTATATAAACAAATCTAACGCCTTTAAGGCAAATAAGAAAATGATCAGCCTTTTATAAACTTAATATAATTATATAATTAAGTAGTAGAGAACTAATAGAGGTAAGGAGTACTCTCTTATATAAATGCGAATACTTATAGAAAACCTTAGTATAATTTTAAAGGAATCTACTTTATATATACTAGAATAAGATAGTAGATTGGAATAATCAATTTGTATACTAATAGAAAAGTTGCGAATAGCTATAATTGACTAAAATATTCCCTCCTTTCTCTAGCCTTACCTCCTTCTTTCGATAATATATATCACCAATCTTACTACCTCTGATATTCTAAGTAGTAAGACTCTATATAAGGTCTTTTAGAATAATATTAAGCCTAATAAGCCTTATACTCCCTTAGTTAAGTATCTTCGAGTACTAGGCTATTGCGTCTATATGCTAATTGAGAAAGAAAAGCGAACTTAAAGTAATAAACTTACTTTAAGAGCAGAGGTAGGTACTCTTATCGGATTTAATAGTAGAAGTATCTATTAGATCTATATACTATTATAAATAAGTGAAAAGATTATTCGATTATCTTATATTCGATTTAATAAAGACGGCCTAATTACAAAGCTATAATTAAGGGGTAATTTGACTCCTAGTCCAAGACCGCGAGTCAATTCTGACTCTTATAATAATTCTACTCTTAGGCTAGGACCGCGAGTTAATACTAACTCCTACAATAATTTCACTCTTAGGCCAGAACCGCGAGTTGATTTAAGAGAAGCTAATAAAGCTGACCTTCTAACTTTAAAAAAGAGAAGAAGACCTCCTAGTTCAAAGAACAAGGCTTACCCTTAGCCTTTTAAGAAGAGAGCTACTCGCTTAACTTATGCTTTTAAATTTAAAGCTAATAACTCTAATAATAAAGAAGTCTATTTAAGCGCCTTTTATATAGCCTTACTCAACTCTCTATACTTAAATAACTTAAAAACAGTTGAATAAGCCTTCTCTTATACTAATGCTAATAAATGGCGATCTATAATTAACTTTAAGTACAATTCCCTTGCTTATAAGAATATATAAGTAGTAGTAAAACGCTTAGACCTCTTTAAAGATAATAGAGTACTTAGATCGAGACTTATTTTTAAAACTAAAAGAGACTAAAATAGGGAAATCTCCTAATAGAAGGTCAGATTTATTATATAAGGCTATATATAATAATAAGGTCGAGATTATAACTAAACCTTTGCTAGCGTTTGCAAATCTGCTATTTAAAAGATTGCAATTGCGCTTGCAGCTCTTTATAACTTTAAGCTAGATCAGTTCGACATTAAGATAGCTTTCTTTAATTTAAAAGCTAACTCTAATATCTATATTAAGTTACCTCCTAGATACACTTAAGATAAGGTTATTCTTTTACCTTAAGACTACTATCTTAAGCTTCTTAAAGCCTTATATAGCTTAAAGTAATCTCTATAACTATAGTAAGAAAAGCTACGGTCTGAGCTATAAAAGCTCGATTTTCAACCTTTTAATACTAACAATTGCATATATATTAACCGCGCCTCTCGGATTCTCATTATTACCTATATCAACGACTTCCTTATAATAGTAAAAAAAGGTAATATATATAATAAGTTTAAAAGAGATCTTTACAACCTCTTTAAGATTATAAATAGCGAACTGGCTAACTACTTCTTAAAAGTATATATAGTTAGAGATCGATAAAATAGAACGATCTCACTTTATTAAAACGCCTATATTAATAAGGTTTTTAAACGTTTTTATATAACTAATTGCAAAAGCGTACTAACGCCTTTTACTAGTAGCTATAAAGTTCATATAGTCAAATTTAAAGGCCAAGCCACTCTATAAGAAGTGAAGCTATATTAGGAGATCTGCGGTTCCTTATAATACCTTGCGCACTATACGCGTTAGGATATACTATACTACTGCTCTATTCTTAGCAAATTCCTTACTAACCCTTTGCTATAATATATAATAGCTTTAAAACGAGTTTTATAATACTTATAAGGAATGCAATTCTATTATACTATTGAGCTTAAGTGAGTCGGCGCAGTAGGTATAGGAAACTTCTAGAGGTCGATGGTTGATATATTAGTAAGAGTTAGGGAAGGAAGGTTACCCCTTTCTTCCTTATAGCTATATACGTGTTAATATCCTATTGATTAAGCAGTAGGGTTATATAATAATATATTAGAGTAATAGCTGTATTACCTATCTTAATACCCCTACTTAGATCTTACTCCAATTGACCTGCAGTTAGGAAAATAATAACTATCCTTTTACGCTAATCTAACTCTTAAGTATCTCTTTAAATTAAAAACAATCAATTAATAGCAACCTCTATTGAAATTACTAATCCTACTTATAAGGTAGGACTAGGAGTTAAATTTCTTAAAAGATATTCCTTTATAAGACTATATGACTTAACTTGTAGTCTAGGCCTAGGAGTCGATTTAAAAACTTTCCTTTATAAGACTATATAACCTAACTTATAAGGCGGGCCTAAGAGTTGTCCTTAAGTTTGCTAAGCCCCTACTATCTTTTATAACCCTAGTATATCTTTAAACACTTCGAACTTTGCAACTGTCTTTAATAGCTTTATAAATCCATCTACTACTATTCGATCGGTTAAGATATAGGTGATTAATAACTTGTTTTTTATAATAAGGTTGCAGATAAAGTAGTAGGCAATATCGATATATTTCGATCGCTTATATAAGTATAGATTCTTTGCAAGTGCAATCGCCTTTGTATTATTTACTTAAAGATTAATATAGTTCTTATCTTATCTAATATACTTAGTAAAACCTATATCTTTTAAAACTTAGGCGATTTATAATCCTTACTTACAATTTGATAATATTAATATATATTCGGCCTTAGTACTTGCAGTAGCTATTGATTTCTACTTCCTACTTTCTTATAATATAAGTCTGCTATATAGTACTGCTACGCTTTTAAATATACTTTTCTAACCTTTTATATTTGCCTAATTGGAATCGGTATATACCTTAAGCTTTGCGCTTATATATTTTATTAGTCTATATCTTACCTTTTATATAATTATCAATTAAAGGTACCTTTTAAGTCGCTTAACTGCATTCTTATATCAAACCGTTAGATCCTTTAGGTTCTAACTAAATTGCCTAATAATAAAGGCGATATCTAGTCTTATATATACTATAGTATATATAATCACTCTAATATCCTATTAGTACTTCTTTAGATCTCCTCTTTACTTATTTTCATTAGCAGGCTCTAACTTATTATACTTTCCTTCGATTGGAGTACGCTTTGGCTTAAAGTTAAGAGCATAAGTAGAGAGTCCTATTCGGTCTAGGATCTTCTTAATATATTACTCTTAATCTAATTAAAGTTCTTAAGTAGAGCGGTTCCTTATAATATAAATGCTAAGGATCTTATGAATTCCCTTTAAATCCTTAGTATTAAAACATTTCCAAATTATTATAAAGAATCAATCTAATTAAGTAGTTGTTTTTATAATTATAGCAATATTATTAATATATAGTAGCAACTTAATTCTACACTTAATATAAGTAAATAGATAAAGGTTAGCTAGGCTTTAAACGAATCCTATTTCTATTAAAGTAGAGCTATATAAGAGGTTCTAATTATAGGCTGATTGTTTAAGCCTATAGATACTACAGAGTATATAAAGAGAGTGGCTAATGCGTATAAGAATACTATTAGGTTAAAAGAGAAAAATCCATTCCTTTATAATTGCTTTAGTAAATGCATTTTTAATATTATACTATCTGCATTTAAGGTCCTTAGCAGCTACTATTGCTATAAATATATAAAGGGTATCTATGCGAACTATTGGCGCGAATATATTAAAGTAGTCTTCTCTATACTATTAGAAGAAGCCCTTAGCTATAAGCCTTGCCTTATAACGTTTTAGGATTCTATTTACATATATCTTAATTATAAAGACCCACTTTATTAATACTAGGTTTATATCCTTTAGCGTCAGTTCCTCTATCTATATGCTATTTGTAGTAAGAGAGCTTATCTCCTTTTAGATTGCCTTACTCTATACTGCTCTATTCTTTAGATTGTTAATAGCTTTATTATACGTCTTTAGAAGAGAGATTTTCATTATCCCCTTAGCGGCTAGGAATGCATTATCTTTATTAAAGCTCTATTGAAGTTCGAGCTCGTAGATCCTATGCGCTATTATAGCTTAGATACACTTAGACTTGCGTTCATTTAAGGTATCTTTCGATTCTAGGTCTCTATTCCTCTTTAAAGACGTAGGTTCGACTATAGGTTCTATAGGCTTATTATTTAAGGAATCGCTTTCTAATAGTAGAGGCTTATTATTACTTATACCTATTTTAAGAACATCCTTTACTATAGGTGCTTTAACTAAAGGGATAATAATATTAAAGTTATTTTATACTTTAGGCAATTCGCAGATAATAGGAATAGTCTATTCGGCCTTTAGGCGACTAGCAGGTTATTGATCAGCAGGTACGCTTAATATACTTAAGCTTAAAGAGAGAGGTTATTAGTTCGGCTTAATAGTATTACTATCAAATGGTATACTTTGCGAATCTCTAAATATATAAAGCTTTAAGGATAGCTTCCCCCTATTTCGAGATTTATTAAACTTAACTACTAAGGATATGATTACTTGCCCTAGGTCTAGCGCATATACTATCTATTGCTTTATTATCTATTTAATATACTTAATAAATATATACTCTTTACTTTAGTCTATTAGCTTCTTGCTCTTTATACCTGTAGGCTAGGACTTTGGGCTAATATAGGAGTAGCAGACGCTTTTAAAGACGCAGATATAGTCTAGGCTTAGTTTCTATTCGAAATATGCCTTATATAGCGATATTCGGATACTATTAACTATTAGTCTACTACCTATTCTATTTCGCAAGTATATATCTACCTTAACCGCAAGGTCTTAGAATTCTAGTAGTAGGTTAGTATCTTGTAGTAGAGCGCGATAATCAGTCTCTACTTACTAAATGCTTCGCTTAGTGATGCTATTTTAGTAGGAACCTTTATATATTATAATTAGTTTATAATAAACTCTTTGTTTTGCCTATTTATTAAGCTTTGCCTTAATCTCTAATATATTATTAGACCTAATAGCTATTAGCTTTAATTAGGTTTAGCATTCCTTTATCACTTTCTAAGTTTCTAGCTTTTCTATAAGCTTAGATTTAGTCTTAGTATAAATAGTCTATATTTGCTAAGTGGAGTTATCTACTATTTAAGAGAATTAGTTATTTCCTTAAATTAAGGTTATAAATAGTCTAATAGTATCGATAGATATTAGTACTAGTATCGAATCTTTCTATAGATTAAGCTTAATTCGCATCCGATTTTAAAGTTTTATTAGCTTACAAATTTAGTATACTAAGCGATCCTTTAGTACTTAGATCTTCTATTTTAAGGTTAAGACCTTATATAAGCCCTTTAATTTCTTTAGCCTTAGATATACGAATCTTTTATATATTAGCTAATACCTTAATAGGCTTTTAGCTTCTAATAGCTTTAGTAGCTTATTATTAATCAATACTTTATTATTAGCAGCTAGAAAGGAATAGTAATAGTAATTTAAGGTTTTGCTATTTTCTAATTGCAAGCCCGGCTTAAGAGTAGTTTTTAATAAAATCGCAAGATCTACTTATAGTCCTGGCTTAAGAGTCGATTTCTTAAAAATGGCAAGATCTACTTATAGTCCTAGCTTAGGAGTCGTTTTTAATAAATTCGCGAATTTCACTTATAATCCTAGCCTAGGAGTCATTTTTGCGAATTTCACTTGCAATCCTAGCCTAAGAGTTATTATTAGCGAATCTACAAAATCTACTTGCAATCCTAGCCTAAGAGTCATTTTTACTAAATTCACTTATAATCTTAGCTTAGAAGTCATCTTTAAGGATACCTTGCAATCTACTTATAGTCCTAGTTTAAAAGTTATTTTCGCAAATTTCACTTGCGATCCTAGCTTAAGAGTCTATCTATTCTCCTTATCCTTGCTTAATTATATTAAGGCAAAGAGTACACTTTCTTTAAAGGAATCTACTTATAAGTCTGGCTTAAAAGTCAATTTCTATAATATTACCTTTAAAATAATATAAAGTCTATCTTTGATTTTAGCCTTAAAGATTACTTTATAGTTATTATTTATAAATTATATAAATTAATTATTAAAAACTCTTATACAATTCAATTCTATATAAATCTTACGGCTAAATAAAAGATTAATACTTAAGCTAGGTATAAGGAGAACATTTTGCAAAAGGAAAGAAATGCTAGCAATATTCATCTTTACTATACCTATCGAATCTATATATAACCTTTTACTACTAACCTATTGCGCCATAAGGAGCCTCAGGCACTGAGGCATCTGAGGACTGGCTTATGTAATGTACCCCTGAAGTGGCCATAGAGCACTTCTATAAAGGGAGCTCAGGTATATAGTTAAAGTAGAATTTTACAAGCTTCTACTACTACTAAGAATCTACCTCTAAATATAGTACAATAGTTATCAGTACTATTCGCAACTCCTAAGGAGCAAACGATTAAAATCTATTATATTTAAAGACTTCTTAAAGAGGTTTTACTACTATTTTTCATCTATTCTCTTTTGCCTATATGCATTATACAACCTGACTCGACGTTCTAACGCTCTTAACCAACTAATACTATACTTCCTACTATCCTAGTCAATATAAGCGAATACTAGTAAAAAGAAGCTTAAAAGCTTAGCTTTAGTGGAATTATACTTTAGGATAGGAAGTTATAGTGCATTTGGTATGCTAAGCTAGAGTTTTAGGCCGAATTTCTACGCCTTTAGAAGTATATAGAGAAGCTAAGATAAGTTAATAACCTTAAACTATATACTATAAAGATAGGAAACTAAGCTTCGCTTTATAAGAATAAAGCTCTATATCTGCTAGATTTAGAAATAGAACTGCTATAGCTTAAAAAAATTATAGAAGGACGGGACTAGAGAGTATTATAAAGCTACTATAAGTTATACTAATAGTAGGAAGCTACTGATTAATAAACGCCAGCTCTACTACTACCTGCAAAGATAATAGCTAAAGATGTAAAGCTAGAGTATAAAATGGCAGTAATATAATATAATCTCTTAGTAGAAATGTAGAAAAGGAATAAGAGCTCCTATACTTAGTTATACTATTGGATTACTAAGATAGTATACCCTATGTTACTTTAAGCAGTATAATATAACTGTAAGGAAGTAGGGAAACTATCAATTCAATAGATTGTAAAGCACTTGCGCAGGGAACTAGCCCCCTTTAAGGTTAGTATAATAGAGTCAATTCGAGAAGACTATAATACTAAGCTCTTTAAAATCAAGAGTAGTAAAGTGGACCTGAAGACCTGGCTTGCTAGCTTTAAGGAGATCTACTAAGAAGCTCAAACTTATAGAATCCCAGAGGTTTAAGGCTCCCTTGCGATTATAAAGTTTCTATAGTCGGTTTACCGCTAGGCTTCCACTTAGTCTTAGCAGACCTAGGCAGAGCTTATTAAAGATAATAAGCTAGGTCTAAAGCACGGAAAAGATATAGTCTACTATATTAATTAGTTCTTAAGCTTAATAGAGCGAAGCCTTGCAAGCTCCTTATCAAAGGCAACCCTTGGAGTATATGCCTTGCTTAAAGGAGTAGGCGATTATACTAATCTAAGAGCACTAAGTAAAGGTAAGGCGAAGAAGACTCTTAAGGGGAGCGTTAAAAAGTGCCCTTGCCCTTAAGTTAAAAATCACTTTTAGAACTTAAAAGAGTATAATAGGCTGAAATACGCCTTAACTAGTACTAAGGAAGGTATGCTTTAAAACCTCCTTAGCTATAACGAGGTTAAAAGAATATATAAAAACCTTACTTCTTTAGAATAGAGAGAGCTCTATACTAAGCTCTCTTATATTAAATAAGCTCCTATAGATCAATTTAAAGAGAGAATATCTATTAAAGCTTTAAGGAGCAGTAAATCTAAGATCATCGCCGCCCTCCTAGATCCAGCTCTCTTTAAAGACTTTACCCTAGGAATATACTCTACCCTTAGAGCTCCCTACGCTCTTTCGAATATAACCCTACTTAACAACTACGCTGCAACGCACCTTATTAATCGAGAGGAGCTTCTAATTCTTAGATTATTGAAAATCGCACATCCTTAGGACTATATAAAGATAGGGAGCTCGAGTCTGCTAATAAGGGAGAGAAGTATATATCTAATAAAAGGGGTTCTCGCTAATAGAGGAGATTTAGAGCTTAAGAATATAGTGCTTATAGATGGGTTTAATATTAATATTATCTTAGAGCCTCTTTTAAAGAAGGCTAAGGTATAGTATATAGGCTTAGATGCGACGCTTTAAAGGGGTATAATAGATAATAACGTAGTTATAAAGCAGCTAGAGCGTAAGTTGAACGTCATAGTATTTAAATATAAGCCTATCAACTTTTATAACGCTCTTAACTTGCTATACTATGCTTAACCAACCTGCCTAGCTTTCCCTACTTTATAATAGCGTTTGCGAAGCTAATATAAACCCTTAAGGAGCAGCATATTCCTAAGAGCTAAGAACGATTCGGCAGATATTTAGCACCTTTAATCAGGCTATCTAAGAGCTAAGGCACTTAAGAAGCTTATACTAAACGTAAAAGGGGTAAAGATCAAAGGGAAGCTATAAATCAATTGTAAAGCTTACACTTAGGCAAAAGCTAAGCAAAAGCCTTTTAAGAGAGAATTAGATTTCAAGGCTTTAAGACCGTTCTTTAAGTGCTTTTAGGACTTATTTGACTATAGCATATCGAGCCTCTCCTTAGAAAGCTGGCTTCTCTTAATTAAGGATGAATTTAATAGGAAGTTATTTGAATATACTCTGCTTTATAAGTCCTTAACGCTAGTTTTAAAAGCTCTTCAATCTTTTAAAGTATAGGTAAAGCGCTATTACTGCCTCTCCTTATATATTTTAAGGAGTGATAATAATACTTTAGTATTTCCCTTATAAAGAGCATCGAAATATAGAGAGTAGTGCAAAGCTAAAGGTATAAAGGTAGAAGTCACTTTATCCTATACTTATAAACCAAATGGAGCTTTTGAAAGAGTAGGAGTAGAGATTATTAAAAAGGCACTTATTATACTAATCTCTACTAACCTCCTGGAGTACCTATAGCCTAAAGCTATACTAATAGTAATATACCTCTATAATATCGGCCTATTAAAGCGCAAGGGATAGAAGAGTCCAAATGAGGTACTTTAGCTTTAGTTTAAATAATACTTTAAGTAGTATGATCCGCAGATTACTATAAAGCTTACTACCGATTTAAGACTAGAATAGAGGGATATAAAAGCGTATAAAGCGCGCGCGTACCTATTGGCAAAGGAGAGAGAAGCTCTAAAGAATAAGAGAGCTTTTAAAACTATGCCATAAGGGCATATTAGATACCTAGTTAGTTACTATACTACTAATATATATAAGATCTAGGTGCTCAAGCTCTGAAAGGTTATAATCTTTCGAAATATCGAATTCGACAAGTCCAAATTCTACTTTAAAGAGCACGAAAAGGTAGCTGGCCACTTGCTCCTAATTATTAAGGAGATTATGCAAATGATCGAGGAGGAGGAGGAGAAAGCTTAAGACGCTAAGTTAATTATCGAGAATGTAGAGGGAGCTTTAGATAAGCAGCCTATAGATAACCTAATAAGGGGTGAGCTTATTAATCTTTTACCAATAGAAGCTTTAAGCTCAGATCTATCGAGGGCTCTTATCCCCTATAAGGCTACTTATAGCGTTTCTACTCTAGCTACTTAAGAGCAGCTGCCTAGTAGCAAAGGGTTAAACGCTTTAAGATAATTGTTAATAGTTGGAAGGAGCATCGAAAGCGATATTATAAATGCCAGTTCTACTAGGAAGCGTAATACTAGGCCTTTAGTTGCTATATAGACTGAGTAATCGCAAGGGCAAGAGCAAGCCCCTCAATTACTAGAAGCTCTACTATAGGCAACTAGTAAAGAAGCACACTAGCTCTTATTAAAAGCACCGATCGATCGAGAGCTACGCTAGGATATAGAAGCTCTTAAGGGTAATACCGAAAGAGGGAGCTCTTTAAAACTAATAAAAGCTCAGCCTAAAGTACTTAATATAAGGGCCTTCCGAAAACGCAAAAAGCCTAATAAAGAGCAGGAAATGGTACTTATACCGCTCCGCAGGTCGAAAAGGAGAAGAGGGAGTAGGAATGCCATATATGCAACGTGCGTTAAGGATCTCCTACTAGCCTTTAAAGAACTTAAAATATATTAATTAAAGCAGGTAAATAGCTTTATATCGACTTTCTAGCTAAGTCAAGAGCCTGCGAGAACTAATAGAGAAGAGTATAAAGCAGTATACTATATTATTGCCGCGGCGACTTAATCTAGAAGCTTTAGAGGAAACTCTACCCTTCCAATTCTACCTTAAGATAAGCTTCCTAAAGCGCCAACTCACTGGAAGGAGCTTGCAAATCACCCTTTCGGAGAGCAATTTAAAGAGGGAGCCAGAACTGAGATTAAGAACTTAGAAGTGCGCAATTGCTAAAGAGTGATCAATAGAAGCAAGGCTATAACAAGGCCTATACCACTAAAGTGGGTCTTTACCTATAAGCTAAGCTCCTCTAAGGAGATTAGCCGCTTTAGGTCAAGAATTATAATAAGGGGAGATCTTTAGGAGAAAGCTTCTATTTTCTCTACCTATGCTATAACGCTTGTATCAAGATCTTTTAAGGTTATAATAGCAATAGCCGCTAAATTCGATATAGAGCTCCAATAGTTCGATATTATTAACGCCTTTATAAATGCTAAGAGAGACCCTTAGAGCGCGCTAGTTGTTTGCTTTTTACTAGATAGTTAAAAGCAGAAAGATAAGGTAGTAGAGCTCGATCGCGCCTTATATAGCCTTTAAGACTCCTTAGCGCTTTAGTATAGGGATTTCACTAATACTCTAAAGTCTCTAAAGCTTACCCCTCTTAGTAAGGAGCCTTGCATATTTGTTAATAAGAATAGGACTGTATTTATAGCCTTCTATATTAACAATATATAAGTAATATACTACTCCTCTTATATAGAAGAAGCTTAAAAGACTATAGAGGGACTGCGCAAAGCATACGAATTGACAGCTATAGGAGATATTAAGTAGTTCTTAAGAGTGAGAGTCTCTTAAGATAGGAAGCAAGGTATAATTACTCTACTCTATAACGCTTATATTGAGAAGATGGCGAAGAGGTTCGGCCTTAATATAGGGCGTTTCCTTAGTATGCTGCTCCCCTACTTCGAACTTAAAAAGAACTACAAAATAGCTCCCTACTTGAGAATTAAAGAGTTCTAGGAAAAAGTAGGCTCCGCCTTATATATAGCTATTATACTACGCCTAGATATAGCTTTTGCAATCGCCTAGCTATCTCATTTCTATATAAACCTAAGCTTTAAATACCTTAAAGCTATCAATTGGATAATACGCTACCTTTTTAGTATACGCTTCTTAAGAATTACTTATAGTCGATTTAGTAGATCAAATAACCTAATAGTATTATCAGATGCTTCCTTTGCAGATAATCCAAAGATAAGGCGCTCCTCTTACGGTTTTATTATATTCCTATTTAGAGGAGCAATCGTTTAGAAGGCCTTAAAGCAACCGATAGTTACTACTTCTATTACAAAGGCTAAGCTCCTAGGAGTAGCGCATATAGCAAAGGAGATGATGGCTTTAAGACGGTTCTTTAAGGAAATATAGCTTAAGGTAGAAGCTCTATAGTCTATATTTTACGATAATCAATAGATAATACGGCTTATTATAAGAGACTCTTAAAGGATTTCTATAAAGCTCTAATATATTAATATATATAATATATGGCTATAATAGGAGCATTAAAAAGGGAGCTTTTAAGTAGCCTATCTCCCTACTAAGGATATGCATACTAATAGCCTTACTAAAAACCTTCCTTAATAAAAGTTCGAAAGCTTTATTAAGCTTTTAAACCTTTAAGATATAAGAGGTCTAATTGAGAAGCTAGCATTTTAAATACTTTACAATTCTTTCATATCTCCTTTGTAATAGCGAGTAGGAAGGAAGCGTAAGATAAGGTTCAATTTTCCTTATACTAATATATAAAGAGGCCTAAAACCAACTCTCTTAGATAATCAGAACCTTTAATAGCTCTGCGAATAATATAAGGGCGCGTCCCTATCGAGAAGCAACCGACTCCTCTAGTGGCATAGCCCTAGGAGCCGCCTAGGGAGCAACACCAAGAGTAATAATAAGAGCAGCCGCAGGAGCCTTAAAAGCCTTTGCAAGGCAGGCGGCAAGGCCAAGAGGTACTATAATCGGCGGCGGCAGGAGCTCTTAACCAACTGGTTCTAGGAAGCTATTAGCTATAGTACGAGAAAGCTTATGATTAACGTACCCTCTGATGATACTACCTCCTCTATCTCTCTTTAGCGCGCCTTCCAAAGCTCCTCTCTTACCTTCCTCTTAATAGCAGCAAGGCCCTAAACTGCTTATTAGTAGCAAACCACTTAAAGGGAGCTTAAGAACGTATCGCAGAGTCACTATCGTTCTCCTCTAATAAGAATATATAATCTTCCTACGCCTTTAAGGCGCTAATAGGAAGCTCTTAGTATATATGGCCTCTCTTTGCATAATAAAAGCAGTATACTCCTACTATACTATTAAAGTATACGCTAGCCGACTTCCTAGCTAAGAAGCTCTAAACGCACCCCTTATATAGTATATTCTTTATCAGCCCCTGCTCCAACTTATAATAGGAGGAAGGAGCTGCAAAGGGGACCGCTAGTATTCTAGAAACCATAGCCTAAGGGGTAGTAGGGAGGGGAAAAGGCGCGCTCCCTCTTAAGGGTATTACTATATTAAATATCTTAAGCGCGTTATTATCCTCTTGCTATCTGCCGCACTAAGAAGCTTTAAGCTATATTTAAGTATAACGACTTTGCTATAAGTCTTTAGTAGGAGTAAGGGAGTACGATCAAGAAGCTTATAATAGTAGCCCCAGTAGGGCGCTCCTTAGAGTTATTATTACTATTCTCCATTTTAAAGTGATTATTTAAAGAAGTATAAAGAAGGAAAGCTTTATAAGAGAAAAACGCGTACTTTTATAAGCGCGCTGCTTTTATTAACTTTCCTTTATCACCTGATTTAACTTCTATTCTATAGAGGAAGCACCTAGAACGCGCTCCCTCTTTCATTTATTATAGCTTTATTAAGCAATTTTCATTATTCTAAAAGCTAAGGAGTATAATAAAGGAGTCTTATATACTAGATCTAGCGCTAGTTATAGCTAAGCCTAGCTTAGGAGCTGCTTCTCACCTAGGGGGTATATTACGCTATAAGGAGCCTTAGGCACTAAGGCATCTAAGGACTGGCTTATATAATATACCCCTGAAGTGGCCACAGAGCACTTCTATAAAGGGAGCTCAGGTATATAGTTAAAGTAGAATTTTACAAGCTTCTGCCACCACTGAGAATCCACCTCTAAATACAGCACGACATAACCTTAATAGAGCGCCTTTTTATTTTAATAAGTAGGCCTTTAAATAGGTAGGGTTTATTAGTTATATATGCTATACAATTAGTATTATTATACTAATCGGATTTAAGGATCTTATAAAAATCGGCTTTTAAGATATAAGTATCTTTATTATAATTATCGTCTAAATTATTAGAAGTGGATTTAGGTTTAAATAACCTACTATTATTATTAGAGGTATCTGCTAAAGTTTTAGCTAAATAGCCTTTTCCTTTGCCTTTCTTTAGTAGTTGCAGCCTTTAGTAGGATAAGGGCAGTTTGCTTCTTGACTTCTGCTTTAATTGCTTCTTAACGTTAAAGCTAGCGATTATATTGATTAGTTGCCTTTTAACTTCACAATTAGTAATATTATAAGCACTATTATAGAAGTAGCATCTTTAATAAGCTCAAGGGCTTATCCTACGCTCTTTCCTCTTCTTAGGCTTATCGTTGCCCTATAATGCGGCATTTGCTGATTTAGAGTATCCTTTGAGGTCTTACTTAATAGTTCGAAGGAGGTCGATCTTCTTATAGATCTTAAGGTTAGATTAGATAAGAAGAGATTGTTTTGCAATAGCAAACTTAAGAGAAAGGCTATTAAGTAGGAAACTAAAGAGCTGAGTTTCCTTAAAAGTTATAGCTATCTTAAGATCTATAGCTCTTATTCTCCTTCTTATTTTATATAGTATAGACTAAGCAAAGTTTATATTTATATTTATATTCTTATTATCTTTATCTTTTTTATACTAAAATAAAGTGATCTACTATAGTAAATGCTAAGTATTAAGGGTAATTGTCTAAGAGTATTTTGCCTTTAAAGTATCCTATCTTATCTTTATATTATTATAAACTTAAATAAAATCTCAGTCTTTATCGCTTAAACCTCTATTGATCTTAAGTTTGCATTTAGCTAAGGCTAGCTTATACTCCTTCTCCTTTTTTATATTTAAAATCTGCCTTTAGGATTCTCGGTTATTATCTATTAAAGCTCTTAAGCTAAGCTTATTTAGTATATTTAGCAAATCCTTAGCAATTATATTAGCTATTGAAGTAGAAGTAGACGAATTAGTGGAAGGAGTATAGGAGGCTATTCTTACATATTTAATAAGTGTCTTTTGAATTGCTATTTTAATGCCTTTGCTCTTAAAGTAAAGCTCTAAATCGTCAAACTATCGTTGCCAGTTCTTCTAAAAGAGTTAGAGGTCTTTAGGCTTAGTATTTCGATCAGAATCGGAAGCTATTACCGTTTTAAATAGAATTGCATTTAAAATTAAATAAATTAAATAGTTAAAGGCACTCCTTTTATCGAAAAGTTAAAATGATTAAATAGCAGGTATTATAGAAGTATTAAATAGGGAGGAAGTCCTCTTATCGAAAAGGGTTTTTTAAGCTATAATATAAGGAATCATACCTCCTATAAAATATAGTAAAGTAAGGAATCATACCTCTTATAGTACTAAAGGGTTATAGAGCAAGGAATCATACCTTTTATAATATAAGTTGGCTAAATAGGGAATTACACCTCCTATTTACTAATTGCTTGCCTCTTACTATAAGTCTCGTTCAACTTCCTATTAATAGTTGCAGCGCAAGTGCTTTCTAAGGGAAGTTAATAATCTATTATTAGTTTATCTAAGGCTTATAACCTATTAAGCTTAAGTAAGTTGGCGCAATAGGTATAGGAAACTTCTAAAGGTCGATAGTTGATATATTAGTAAGAGTTAGAGAAGGAAGGTTACCCCTTTCTTCCTTATAGCTATATACGTATTAATATCCTACTGACTAAGCAATAGGGTCATATAATAATACATCGGAGTAATAGCTATATCACCCATCTCAACATATACTACCTTTAAAAGTAAAACAACTGACCTAGAGCTTTAGAAATTGCATAGCTACTACGATTCTAACTAAGTAGGTAATAAAGGAAGTAGAGCCTCCTATTCTAAGGCCGTCTTCTTCCTTAATAATAGTATAATTACCACCTCCTTTAAGCGATAAACTATTATCGCTCTCTTATCTATAAAGGTAGAGTATATTACTATATGCAAATTCGCATAAAAGGCCTCTTAAATACGCTAGGTACTTAAGGAAATAGGCTATACTAGCGATAATACTATTAAAGTCGAGATGATCTATAATAACTAAGGAGCCCTTTATCTTATCGAAAACCCCGAATATTACTAGAGAATAAAGTATATTAATATCAAGTTCTATTATATTTAGCAAGAGCTTTAGAAAGGCTATTTGGATCTTTAGTATATTAATACCAAAGATAATGCTACTAATAGACTTATTAAGAGCTTAAATAGCTCCAACTACGCCGCCTTTATCAAATTGTTAAATATAAAGGTTTTGCACCTTAATTAAAGGGTGATTTTTTTATACCTCTATTATAAGGTGATTTTTTTTTACACTTCTATTAAGGGGTGATTTTTTTTACTCCTAAGCCAGGCCTGCGAGTTGATTTTGACTTTTTTAAAGGGTGGATTTCCTACTCTAAAGTAGAATGCGCTAGCGAACTCTACTTTATTTCCTATATTTGCAAGTTAATTTTTCATATAAAACTATAGATTATAATAAAAGTTATAATATCATATATATTGCTAGCAAGTACCTTTAAAGGTCTCTTTAAAGGGGTATATTACAAGTATACCTATATATTTATTATATGA
>JAENRP010000552.1:0-12255 GCA_024741835.1 Diplocarpon mali | reverse complement strand
GCTTTTTTTCTTTTTACCTTTAATAATAATATAGCCTTAGTTTAAGCCTTTTAATATATTAGTTTTCTCGCACTTAGGGTTTGCTAGTAATTGATATGCTATTGCCTTAACTTATATTATTTTATATTCTTTACTAATAAGTAGTAGGGGCTACTACTTTTATTATTTAGGATATATATAGAGACTTAAGATAAATAAGTCTTATAATATATATTATATAATTAGCGCAGGACAGAGGGAGGATAAAAGGGCCATCTTCTGTATATAGAGATAGCGCGTGTCGCTATAGTACTGAATATACCCTATACTTAGGACTTGTCCCTAACATCTTGTCTAAGAGAGCCCGCTTGTGGTGCTTCCTCCTCTTGTTTTTGGGTCTTCCCTTAGGCCTATTCTTGTGTTGTCTCCTCCCCAAGTTTTATACTATTGCTATGAATATGCGAAAGGTATTTATGCGAACTATTAGTGCGAATATATTGAAGTAGTCTTTTTTATACTATTAGGAAAAGCCCTTAGCTATAAGCCTTACTTTATAACATTCTAAGGTCTTATCTGTATATATCTTGATTATAAAGACCCACTTTATTAAAACTAGGTTCACGTCCTTTAGCGTCGGTTCCTTTATTTATATGCTATTTATAATAAGAGAACTTATCTTCTTTTAAATTGCCTTATTCTATACTACTCTATTCTTTAGATTATTAATAGCTTTATTATACGTCTTTAAAAGAGAGATTTTCATTATTCCCTTAGCGGCTAAGAATGCATTATCTTTATTAAAGCTCTATTAAAGTTCGAGCTTATAGATCCTATGCACTATTATAGCTTAGATACGCTTAAACTCGCGTTTATTTAAGTCGTCTCTTAGTTTTAAGTCTCTATTCCTCTTTAAAGGCGTAGGTTCGGCTGTAGGTTCTATAGGCTTATTATTTAAGGAACCGCTTTCTAATAGTAAAGGCTTATTATTACTTATACCTATTTTAGGAATATCCTTTACTATAGGTGCTTTAACTAAAGGGATGATAATATTGAAGTTGTTTAATACTTTAGGCAATTCGCGGACGATAGGAATAGTCTATTCGGCCTTTAGGCGACTAGTAGGTCGTCGATTAGTAGGTGCGCTTAATATACTTAAGCTAGGAGAAAGGGGTTATTAGTTCGGTTTAATAGTATTACTATTAAATGATATACCTTACGAATCTCTAAGTATATAAAGCTTTAAGGACAGCTCCTCTTTATTTTAGGATTTATTAAACTCAACTATTAAGGATATAATTACTTACCTTAGATCTAGCGCGTATATTATCTATTGCTTTATTATCTATTTAATATACTTAACAAATATATACTCTTTACCTTAGTCTATTAGCTTCTTACTCTTTATACCTGCGGGCTAAGACTTTAGGCTAATATAAGAGTAGCAGACGCTTTTAAAGATGCAGATATAATCTAGGCTTAATTTCTATTTAAAATATGCCTTATATAGCGATATTTAAATACTATTAACTATTAGTCTACTACCTATTCTATTTCGCAGGTATGCGTCTGCCTTAACTATAAGGTCCTAGAATTCTAATAGCAAGTCAGCATCTTATAATAGAGCGCAATAGTTAGTCTCTACTTATTAGATGCTTTGTTTAATAATGCTATTCTAATAAGAACCTTTGTATATTATAGTTAATTTATAATAAACTCTTTGCTTTACCTATTTATTAAGCTTTACCCTAATCTCTAATGTATTATCAGACCTAATAGCTATTAGCTTTAGCTAGGTCTAGCATTCCTTTATCACTTTCTAAGTTTCCAGCTTTTTTATAAGCTTAGATTTAATCTTAGCGCAAATGGTTTATATCTGCTAAGTGGAGTTATCTACTATTTAAAAAAACCAATTATTCCCTTTAATTAAAGTTGTAAATAGTCTAATAGTATTAATAGATATTAGCGCTAGTATCGAATCTTTTTATAAACTAAGCTTAATTTGCGTCCGATTTTAAAGTTGTCGTGCTGTATTTAGAGGTGGATTCCTAGTAGTGGCAGAAGCTTGTAAAATTCTACTTTAACTGTATATCTGAGCTCCCTTTATAGAAGTGCTCCGTGGCCACTTTAGGGGTATATTACATAAGCCAGTCTTTAGAGGCCTTAGCGCCTAAGGCTCCTTATAGCGTAATACACCCCTTAGGTGAGAAGTAGCTCCTAGCTAGGCTTAGCTATAAATAGCGCCAGATCTAGTATATAAGACTCCTTTATTATACTCCCTAGCTTTTAGAATAATGAAAATTGCTTGATAAAGCTATAATGAATAAAAGAGGGAGCGCGGTTCTAGGTGCTTCCTTTATAGAATATGTAGCAAGGAGGTTCTCTAATAGTAAACTTGATAGTAAACTAGAAGAGGGCACGAAGAAGTATAAGGTGCAAACGACGATATTAGATGTCTTGATTTATAAGAGCTCTTTAATTAAGAGCTATTTAAGGTAAGCGGCCTTCTTAGTAAAGGCGCTAAGTTATATAGCAAGTCATATGATATATTATATATATAATATATTATATAATAGATTATATAACAAATATATAATAGGCATACTTATAATATACCCTTTTAAGGAGACCTTTAAAGGTACTTGCTAGTAATATATATAATATTATAACTTTTATTATAATTTACAGTTTCGTATGAAAAATCAACCTATAGATATAGGAAATAGAATAGAGTTTGCTAGCGCGCTTTACTTTAGAGTAGGAAATCCACCCCTTAGTAAGTCAAAATCAACTCGCGGGCCTGGCCCAGGAGTAAAAAAAATCACCCCTTAATAGAAGTATAAAAAAAAAATCACCTTATAATAGAGGTGCTAAAAAAAATCACCCCTTAATCGAGGTATAGAACCTTTATATTTAACAATTTGATAAAGGCGGCGTAGTTTGAGCTATTTAAGCTCTTAGTAAGGCTATTGGCGGCGTTATCTTTAGTATTCGTATACTAGAGGTCCAAATGGCCTTTCTGAAGCTCTTATCGAATATAATAGAACTTGATATTAATATGCTTCATTTTCTAATGATATTCGGGGTTTTTAATAAGATAAAGGGCTTCTTAATTATCGCAGATCATCTTAACTTTAGTAGCGTTATTGCTGCTATAGCCTATTTCCTTAAGTACCTAGCGTATTTAAAAGGCTTCTTATACGAATTTGCATATAGCGATATACTTTACTTCTATAGATAAGAGAGTGATAATAGTCTATCGCTTAAAGGAGGTAGTAATTATGCTATTATTTAGGAAGAAGACAGCCTTAGAATATAAGGCTCTACTTCCTCTATCACCTACCTAGTTAGAATTGCAATAGCTATGCAATTTCTAAAGCTCTAAGTCAGTTCTTTTGCTTCCGAAGGTAGTATAATAGAATCGCATTCCTTGCAAGTATTATAAAACTCGTTTTAAAGCTACTATATATTATAGTAAAGGGTTAGTAAGGAATTTGCTAAGAATGGAGTAGTAGTATAGTATATCCTAATGCGTATAGTGCATAAGGTATTATAAAGAACCGCAAATCTCCTAGTATAGCTTTACTTCTTATAAAGTGGCTTGGCCTTCAAATTTGACTATATGAACTTTATAGCTATTAGCAAAAGGCGTTAGTACGCTTTTACAATTAGTTATATAAAAACGTTTAAGAACCTTATTAATATAAGCGTTTTAATAAAGCGAGATTATTCTATTTTATCGATCTTTAACTATATATACTCTTAAGAAGTAGTTAGCCGGTTTACTACTTATAATTTTGAAAAGGTTGCAAAGATCTCTTTTAAACTTATTATATATATCACCTTTCTTAGCTACTATAAGGAAGTCGTTAATATAAGTGATAATAAGAATCTAAAAGGCGCGATTGATATATATGCAATTATTAGTATTAAAAGGTTGAAAATCGAGCTTTTATAGCTTAGACTATAGCTTTTCTTACTATAGTTATAGAAATTGCTTTAGGCTATATAAGGCCTTAAGAAGCTTAAGATAGTAGTCTTAAGGTAAAAGAACGACCTTATCTTAAGTATATCTAAGAGGTAACTTGATATAAATATTAGAGTCAGCTTTTAAATTAAGGAAAGCTATCTTAATATCAAACTAATCTAGCTTAAAGTTGTAAAGAGCTATAAGCGCAATTGCAATCTTTTAAATAGTAGATTTGCAGATGCTAGTAAAGGTTTAGTTATAATCTCGACCTTATTATTACATATAGCCTTATATAATAAATCTGACCTTTTATTAAGAGATTTCCCTATTTTAGTCTCTTTTTATTTTAAAGATAAGCCTTAATTTAAGTATTCTATTATCTTTAGAGAGTTCTAAGCATTTTACTACTACCTATATATCCTTATAAGTAAGGGAATTGTACTTAGAGTTGATCGCAGATTGCTATTTATTAGCATCGGCGCAAGAAAGGGCTTGTTCAACTGTTTTTAAGTCATTTAAGTAAGGAGAGTTGAGTAAGGCTATATAAAAGGCGCTTAAATAAGCTTCCTTATTATTAGAGTTATTAGCTTTAAATCCAAGAGCATAAGTTAAGCGAGTAGCTCTTATCTTAAAAGGCTAAGGGTAAGCTTTATTCTTTAAGCCAGGAGGTCTTCCTCTCTTTCTTAGAGTTAGAAGCTTAGCTTCTCCTAAATCAGAATTAACTCGCGGTCCCGGTTTAGGAGTGAAATTATTATAAGAGTCAGAATTGACTTGCAGTCCTGGCCTAGGAGTGAAATCACCTTTTAATTACAGCTTTATAATTAGGCCGTCTTTATTAAATCGAATATAAGATAATCGAATAATCTTTTTACCTATTTGCAATAGTATATAGATTTGATAGATACTTCTATTATTAAATCCGATAAGAGTACTTACCTCTGCTTTTAAAGCAAATTTATTACTTTAAATTCGCTTTTCTTTCTCAATTAGCATATAAATGCAATAGCCTAGTACTTTAAGATGCTTAACTAAGGGAGTATAAGGCTTATTAGGCTTAATATTATCCTAAAAGACCTTATATAAAGTCTTATTACTTAGGATATTAAAGGTAGTAAGATTAGTAATATATATTACTAAAAGAAGGAGGTAAGGCTAGAGAAAGGAGGGGATATTTTAATTAATTATAGCTATTTGCAACTTTTCTATTAGTATACAAATTAATCGTTCTAATCTACTATCTTATTCTAGTATATATAAAGTAGATTCCTTTAAAATCATACTAAGGTTTTCTATAAGTATTCGCATCTATATAAGAGAGTACTCTTTACTTCTATTAATTCTTTACCGCTTGATTATACGATTATACTAAGTTTATAAAAGGCTAATTATCTTCTTATTTGCCTTAAAGGTATTAGATTTATTTATATAAGTCTATTCCTATTTAGCTATTATAGCTAGGCAAGTGAAGATAGAGGCGTATTTATAACTATTAAGGCTAATTGGTTTTAGATAAACTATATTAATATATAGCTTATTAAGTACCTTTATAGGTCGAGGGTAAGCTAAACGTTTATTAATATATTAAAAAGGTCTGCCTTTCTTATAAGGAGCGCAGATTCGCATCTTCCCTGATTTTATTTCCTTGATTTATATATTAATAATAGCAGATTAGGTCTTTCTAATCGTTTATAGGCTAGCATAGCTTAATCGATAGTACTAGAGCTTAATATTAAGAGGTCTATTCTTAATAGCAGCTAGGAGAGTATATCCACTTATATAATTAGAGGAGTCTATAAAAGGCTATTCCTTATTAATATATATATTATTATCAATAGTATAGATTTCCTTCTTATTAGATAGGAATAGCTTACTATTTCGATAGAAGCCTTTAATCTTATTAAGTTTACTATTTAAGTATAGGCAAATAGGTAATTAAGGTATATAAAAAGTATTAATTAACTTAAGAATATATACCTTTCTATTGGATTTAAGTATATTAACTATATAAGTGCTAATGCTAAGAAGTTAAATAGATCTATTAACTATACTTAAAGAGGGTAGATTATCTTAAGCAGTATAGGAGGTAAACTTAAAGAGATTATTAAAGACGTACTTACTAGCACCTATATTATATAGCCAATAATTCCTTAATTTTAATAAAAAGTAAGAGGTAGAAGAACTGACTCCTAGGCCTGGCCTATAAGTGGAAATTGGCCTTAGGAAGGAGTCGCCTCTTAGTAAGGAATTGACTCTTAGGCCAGGCTCGCGAGTGAGAATTAGCCTTAAGGTTAGTAATAGTATAGTATACTTAAAGAGGTTATTATCTAACTCTTTATCTTCCTTTTAAATCTTTTTAAAAGGCTTCTTGCCTTTTAGTAATAATAATAGTAAGGACTTATTATCCTTGCCTTTAAGGTAATAGAATATATACTTCTTCCTTAAGTCTTTCTCTTAGGCCTCTCTTTTCGATTTATTAATTATAAAGCAATCTTCTGCCTTATAGTATAGCTCTAGTTGCTTATAATAAGGATAAGGGGAATTAAAAGAGGTAGTAGTATTCCTAAAGGTACTTTTCTTTAAGTTTTTAAAACCTCTCTTATTTTCTGACTTCTTATAGTTAAAGGAATGCGGCTTACTAGCTGATTTATTACTATATAAGACGGTTCTATTTATTTTTAAACTCTATAAGGCTTAAGCTTTATTAGTAATATCTTTAATAAGAGCTTTAAGCAAGAACTTTGATTTTCGTCTAGCTGCTATAGCTAAGCGAAGGTTAAAGCGTTATCGATCTGCCTAAATGGGCCATCTATTAGAATAGCTAGTAATAAATATAATAAGGTACTAGTAAGAGGGAGGGGCAGAGTTAAGAGCTTTTAATTTAATGATTAAAAGCCTAAAGGCAATAATATAAGCTTCAAATAAGTTGAAGTTATTATATTTAATAATAATATAGGTCTATATAGTATTATATTTAAGCACTATTCCAGATCCTTTATACTATTTTTAGAAAGCTTTTTATATATTTAAAGCAGATTTATCGCCTTTTATATAAGCTAATAGGCCTAGTTTATAATTAAGTATAATAGTAAGCTTTATCTAAGATTCCTTAGCTTCTTATCTAACCTAACTATCCCTTTCTTTAAAAGTAATAGAACGGTCTTATAAGTCAACCTTAGGTAGAGTATATATTCTAGCTTTTATATAAAGATATATAGTTAAGGCGTTTGACTTTATAAGGTTTAAAACCTTATTCCTCTACTAGCTATAGTCCTCTGCGCCTTTAAGCTTTTAAGACTTAAAGAGGCTAAAGGCAGCTAAAGATAACAATATCTTATTTATATATATATATATAGAGTTATCGAAAGGAGGAGAAGGAGGAGAAGGAGGAGATAAACTATTATATTCGAGTTTAAGGTACTATATATTAGTCCTTATAAGATTAGGTGATTTAGGTAGTAGAGTACTTTTAGCAATTAAGCTGATAATCTTAGCTATTAGTCCTAATGATTCAGCTATAGTAACGAATCTTGCATAAGCTTAGATTATTGCATAGCGCTTTAAAAGGGGAGTAGCTACTGTTTTATTATTAAAATAACGCTATTATATATCGTTAGTTGAATAAAACTTAAAATATCGATCAGCCTTTTCGTTTGTAAAGGAGACTCTAATTAATGAAATTTATCAAATGCTATTCATAGGCATGCGGGGCTTATAACCTATAGTAAGGAGGTTCTCTAATAGTAAACTTGATAGTAAACTAGAAAAGGGCATAAAGAAGTATAAGGTGCAAACGACGATATTGGATATCTTGATTTATAAGAGCTCTTTAAATAAGAGCTATTTAAGGTAAGCGGCCTTCTTAGTGAAGGCGCTAAGTTATATGGCAAGTTATATGATATATCATATGTATGATATATCATATAACAGATCATATGATAAATATGTAACGGGCATACCTGCAATAGAATAGAAGCTAAATTAGGTGATAAAGGAAAGTCAATAAAGGCAGCGCGCCTATAAAAGTACGCGTTTTCCCTTATAAAGCTTTCCTTTCTTATACTTTTTCAAATAATCACTTAAAATAGAGAATAGCAATAACAACTCTAAGGAGCGCCCTACTAGGGCTATTATTATACGCTTTTATTAAGCTTAAGTGAGTCGGCGCAGTAGGTAAAGGAGGCTTCTAAAGGTCGATGGTCGATATATTAGTAAGAGTTAAGGAAGGAAGGTTACCCCTTTCTTCCTTATAGCTATATATGTATTAATATCCTATTGACTAAGTAGTAAGGTTATATGATAATACATCAGAGTAATAGCTATATTACCTATCTTAATACCCCTACTTAAACCTTACTCCGATTGACCTATAATTAGGAAAATAATAACTATCCTTTTGCGCTAATCCAACTCTTAAGTATCTCTTTAAATTAAAAATAATCAATTAATAGCAACTTCTATTAAAATTACCAATCCTACTTATAAGGCAGGATTAGGAGTCAAATTTCTAAAAGCGTTCCTTTATAAGACTATATGACTTAACTTGCGGTCTAAGCCTAAGAGTCGATTTAAAAACTTTCCTTTATAAGACTATATAACCTAACTCGCAAGGTAGGCCTAGGAGTCGTCCTTAAGCTTGCTAAGCCCCTACTATCTTTTGCAACTCTAGTATATCTTTAAACGCTTTAAACTTTACAACTATCTCTAGTAGCTTTATAAATCCATCTACTACTATTCGATCGATTAGGATATAAGTAATTAATAACTTATTCTTTATAATAAGGTCGCAGATAAAGTAGTAAGTAATATTAATATATTTCGACCGCTTATATAAGTATGGATTCTTTGTAAGTGTAATCGCCCTTATATTATCTACTTAAAGATTAATATAGTTCCTATCTTATCTAATATACTTAGCAAAACCTATATCTTTTAAAACTTAGGCGATCTATAATCCTTGCTTGCAATTTGATAATATTGATATATATTCGGCCTTAGTGCTTATAGTAGCCATTGATTTCTACTTCCTACTTCCTTATAATATAGGTCTACTATATAGTACTACTACGCTTTCAGATATACTTTTCCAACTTTTCATATTTGCCTAATTGGAATTAGTATATACCTTAAGCTTTACGCTTATATATTTCATTAGTCCGTATCTTACCTTCTATATGATTATCGATTGAAGGTATCTTTTAAATCGCTTAATTGCATTCTTATATTAAATCGTTAGATCCTTTAGGTTCTGACTAAGTTGCTTAGTAATAAAGGCGATATCTGGTCTTATATATACTATAGTATATATAATCGCTCTAATATCCTATTAGTACTTCTTTAGATCTCCTTTCTACTTATTTTTATTAATAGGCTCTAACTTATTATACTTTCCTTCGATTGGAGTACGCTTTAGCTTAAAGTTAAGAGTATAAGTAAAGAGTCCTATTCGATCTAGGATCTTTTTAATATACTGCTCTTAGTCTAACTAGAGTTCTTAAGTAGAGCGGTTCCTTATGATATAGATGCCGAGGATCTTATAAATTCCTCTTAGATCCTTAGTATTAAAACGTTTCCGAATCGTTATAAAGAACCAATCTAATTAAGTAGTTATCTTTGCAGCTATAGCAATATCGTCAATATATAGTAGCAACTTGATTCTATACTTAGTATAGGTAAATAGACAAGGGTTAGCTAGGCTTTAAACAAATCCTATTTCCATTAGAGTAAAGCTATATAAGAGGTTCTAATCATAAGCTGATTATTTAAGCCTATAGATACTGTAAAATATATAGAAAGAGTAGCTAGCGCATATAGGAATACTATTAGGTCGGGAGAGAAAAATCCGTTCCTTTATAGTCGCTTTAGTAAATGCATTTTTAATATTGTACTATTTGCATTCAAGGTCCTTAGCAGCTACTATTGCTATAAATATATAAAAGGTATTTATACGAACTATTGGTGCGAATATATTGAAGTAGTATTCTCTATACTATTAAGAGAAGCCTTTAGCTATAAGCCTTGCCTTATAATATTCTAAGGTCCTATTTGCATATATCTTGATTATAAAGACCTACTTTATTAAAACTAGGTTCATATCCTTTGGCATTAGTTCCTCTATCTATATGCCATTTGTAATAAAAGAGCTTATCTCTTCTTAAATTGCCTTATTCTATACTGCTCTATTCTCTAAGTTATTAATAGCTTTATTATACGTCTTTAGAAAAGAGATTTTTATTATCCCCTTAGCAGCTAAGAACGCATTATCTTCGTCGAAGCTCTATTGAAGTTCGAGCTTATAGATCTTATGCGCTATTATAGCCTAGATACGCTTAGATTCGCATTTATTTAAAGTATCTTCTAATTCTAGGTCTCTATTCCTCTTTAAAGGCGTAGGTTCGGCTATAGGTTTTATAAGCTTATTATTTAAGGAACCACTTTCTAATAGTAAAGGCTTATTATTACTTATACCTATTTTAGGAATATCCTTTACTATAAGTGCTTTAATTAAAAGGATAATAATATCGAAGTTATTCTATACTTTAGGCAGTTCGCAGACGATAGGAATAGTCTATTCGGCCTTTAAGCGATTAGTAGGTTGTCGATTAGCAGGTGCATTTAATATACTTAAACTAAGAGAAAGGGGTTATTAGTTCGGCTTAATAATATTACTATCGAGTAGTATACTTTACGAATCTCTAAGGATATAAAGCTTTAAGGACAGCTTTCTCCTATTTTAAGATTTATCGAACTTAACTACTAAAGATATGATTACTTACCTTAGATCTAGCGCATATACTATCTATTGCTTTATTATCTATTTAATATACTTAATAAATATATATTCTTTATCTTAATCTATTAGCTTCTTGCTTTTTATACCTATAGGCTAGGACTTTAGACTAATATAGGAGTAGCAAACGCTTTTAAAGACGCAGATATAATCCAGGCTTAGTTTCTATTTAAAATATGCCTTATATAGCGATATTTAAGTACTATTAACTATTAGTCTACTACCTATTCTATTTCGCAAGTATGCGTTTGCCTTAATCGTAAGGTCTTAGAATTCTAATAGTAAGTCAGCATCTTATAATAGAGCGCGATAGTTAGTCTCTACTTACTAGATACTTCGCTTAGTAATACTATTTTAATAGGAACCTTTATATATTATAGTCGGTTTATAATAAACTCCTTATTTTACCTATTTATCAAGCTTTGCCCTAATCTTTAATATATTATCAGACCTAATAGCTATTAGCTTTAACTAGGTCTAGCGTTCTTCTATTACTTTTTAAGTTTCTAACTTTTCTATAAGCTTAGATTTGGTCCTAGTGCAAATAGTCTATATCTGCCGAGTGGAGTTATCTACTATTTAAGAAAACTAATTATTTCCTTTAATTAAAGTTGTAAATAGTCTAATAGTATTAATAGATATTAGTGCTAGTATTAAATCTTTCTATAGATTAAGCTTAATTTGCATCCGATTTTAAAGTTTTATTAGCTTGCAAATTCGGCATACTAAGCGATCCTTTAGTATTTAAATCTTCTATTTTAAGGTTAAGACCTTATGCAAGCCCTTTAATTTCTCTAGCCTTAAATATGCGAATCTTCTATATATTAGCTAATACCTTAATAGGCTTTCGGCTTTTAATAGCTTTAGTAGCCTATTGTCAGTCGATACTTTATTATTAGCGGCTAGAAAGGACTAGTAATAGCAGTTCGAGGTTTTACTATTTTCCAATTGCAAACTTAGCTTAAGAGTTATTTTTAATAAAATCGCAAGATCTACTTGCGGTCTTAGCTTAAGAGTCGATTTCTTAGAAATAGCAAGATCCACTTATAGTCCTGGCTTAGGAGTTGTCTTTAACGAATTTGCGAATTTCACTTGCAATCCTAGCCTAAGAGTCATTTCTACGAATTTCACTTATAATCTTAACCTAAGAGTTATTATTAGCGAATTTGCAAAATCCACTTGCGATCTTAGCTTAAAAGTCATTTCTATTAAATTCACTTATAATCTTAGCTTAAGAGTCATCTTTAAGGATACTTTATAATTTATCTATAGTCTTAGCTTAAGAGTCATTTTCGCGAATTTCATTTGCGATCCTAGCTTAAGAGTCTATCTATTCTCCTTATCCTTACTTAATTATATTAAGGCAAAGAGTGCACTTTCCTTAAAGGAATCTACTTATAGGTTTGGCTTAAGAGTTAATTTCTATAATATTACCTTTAAGATAATATAAAGTCTATCTTTAATTTTAGCTTTAAAGATCACTTTATAATTATTATTTATAAACTATATAAATTAATTATTA
>JAENRP010000551.1:0-19112 GCA_024741835.1 Diplocarpon mali | reverse complement strand
AAAAAAAAAACTCTTCTTTTTTTTTCTCTTTTACCTTTAATAATAATATAGCCCTAGTTTAGGCCTTTTGATATATTAGTTTTCTCGCACTTAGGGTTTGCTAATAATTAACTTACTATTGCCTTGACCTATATTGTTTTATATTCTTTACTAATAGTAGTAGGGGCCACTACTTTTATTATTTAAGATATATATAAAGACCTAAGATAGATAGGTCTTATAATATATATCATATGATCGGCGCAGAACAGTAGGAGGATAAAAGGGCCATCTTCTATATATAAAGACAGCGCGCGTCGCTATAAGTATTAAATATACCTTATACTTGGGACTTGTTCCTAACATCTTATCTAAGAGAGCCCGCTTGTGGTGCTTCCTCCTCTTGTTTTTGGGTCTTCCCTTAGGCCTATTCTTGTGTTGTCTCCCCTCTGTTTTATAATAGTAATATCAACTTTACTATAATATTCCTAGCTTCTAAGAAGGAATATGACTCGAGAACTGTGCTTAACCAGCTTGAAAAGCAGAAGGCTGAATACCTCTTGATGATAAGGGTTAATAAACCGATACAAACGGACCCTAAGGTATTTATAATATAGTAGACGGATCAATTCTTCCAAGGATTCCTAATTGTCGTGCAGAATGGGCGGAGTCTCCACTTATTCTGAAGACCCTCCACGTGACTCTGCTGAGTTATAGACTCTCCCTTTTCTTTCCGAAGTCTCTTTACTATATATATACTAGATAATAATATAATTAATTATCTTCTCCTACTTCTGCGAGCCTCTTAAGCGACCTAATAAAGGCCCTCTAGCCAACCGTACTATAGTTATAAGCCCTATAAGCACTTTAATATGCTTTCTCTTTGCATGCAATTGGCTAAAGGGCCCTTTGAGCTCTTGACCGACTTTTCGAGTATTTATAATAACTTAAAGGACTTTTATTTTCAATTAATAAATCTCTATTTTCCGATCGAACCTTATTTGCAAACTTCATTTATATACTTAACCTTTTTCATTAGACTCTATTTAATATATCTAACTCTTTAAGCATCTTTAAGCCTTGCTTTAATACCTCTACCTCTTAAGTGAAGTAGTTTAGTAAATATATATTCTTCGCTAAGCTCTATAATATTACTATTTTTGCCGATCTGAGACTCCTATTTAAGTCAATTATAGAGACTGAGCCTTAAGCTCCCTTTATATAGGAGCTTAAGGAATTGGAAACGGCTAACCTTTGTATAATATATGCAAGGTTATATAAAGAGTATATAGCGACTCTATCTAAATAGATTTACGCCTGCTTTCCCTTAAAAGATCTATTAAAGGCTCCTCCTCTATAGGCTTCTTATAAAGATATTAAAGATAAATATAAAATCCTAATAAAGGAGTACTATATATGCAAGGAGACTTAAAAGACCTAATGCAAATACTATAAGCTACTATTAAAATAGGTCTCTAAGACCGTCGATAGAACGCTTCTAACTTCTGCGATAGCTTAAGCTTAAATCTAAGCTAAGAAGCTCTCTTCTTTAATACCTAATAGAGATACTCCTATAAGTAAAACCACTACTAATAACCCGTATACCAATTTGGTAAATTAGCAACTCTTACTCTAAGGCCTAGTATCTATTTTAAAGCGTGATATTACGCCTTCTAATAAGGCTATTTAGTCTTAGATAAGGCTCTAGTACTGCGATATACTACGCCAAGGCAAGACTAAGAGAACTAATACTTAATAGTAGATCTAGGAGTAGTAGGAGGCGTACCGCCTAATAGAATAATACAGTCTTCTTAAGATTAAAGGGAGACTAGGAGTAATTGACTTTTTAAACTTAGTTATAATAAAGATTAATCCGAGTTAGGCGACTCGCTTAAAGAAGGAAATAATTACTAATAAGCAAATAGGAACCCTATATAAGCATAACCTAATGCAGCTAAGCCGCGCCCTAGTAAGTATTAAATCCAATAGAGCAATTGATAATAAAGGGCTAGCAATTTTTACTACTTAAAAGTCTCTCTTAAATGCCGAAACCCCTTCGCAGGCTTTAGCAAGCAGCTCCCGAAATCGCTCTATAAGCTCTAGAAGGGAGACTAGGCCCAAGTGCCCTTATAAAGGCTCTACTAACTATTATTAAAAGCCCTAGGACTATTAGAAACTATTATATATTATAAATAGGCGTAAGGAAAATATAAAGGTTCTCCCTTTGCAAAAGGAGGTCCTACAAATATAAAAGGCGTTAAATGCAAGAGATTAGTTTAAAGGTCTTTAAGTATAGCTTAAGGAGAATAATATTGCAATAATAGCGATTGACAAATTCAAGGGAAAGGCTTTAGCCTTTAAGGAGAATGGTTTAAGCAAAAGGGAGAACTTACTAGTCTTTATAGTAATAGATCCCTTTACCTTTAACGCTTTTGAAGAATCGTTTAATATCTACTACCTCTTTAAGCTAGAATGCTACCCGCTCTCCTTAAGTACGCTCTTTAATAATTGCGCAGCCACTTATATTATTAATTCAAAGGATTTACTTATCGCAGGCACCTTTAAGCCTTCTAGCGACTTATAGCAATATATTAAAGTAGGTACCTTAAGACTTCTAATCATTAGGAGAAGTAATAGATATATAGCAGACTCTCTTTTATAGCGTAATAGCTCTCCTATAAGGATAATGCTGCGTAATATTACTATTATAAAGGAGTTTACTACTAATATTATCTTAAAGAGGCTCCTTGCGGATAAGGGTTTTTAGTACTTTAAGGTAGACCTTACTTTGCACTCTAAGAGCATTAGAGATTCTGTAAAGCAAGCTTAATTAAAGCGTTACTATAATCTCGTTTTCTTTAAATATAAGCCTATTAACTATTTGGATCTTTTAAATATGCTTTAATATAACTTTTCTACTTTAATAGCATTCCCTATAGCTAAGATAACGCTTTATAATAGGTTCTAGTCTAGCTATGCACCTACTAGGGTGCGGGATAACGATACGTATATATAGCACCTTTGCGCTAGCTACTTAGGCGCAAAGGCTCTTTAAGCGCTAGTCAAGTGCGCTAAGGGAATGAAGATCAGGGGAATATAGAGGCTAGAGTGCCCTATATATGCAATAGCATCTGCTAAGCAAGTTATTTCTTATGCTACCTTTAAGAACCGATCTTTAAGGCCCTTCTTTAAGATCTCTTAGGATCTCTTTAACTTTTTAAATAACTTATATAATAGTTATTTATAAGTTCTTTTAATTAAGGATGAGTATAGCGGTATACTTTAGACATTCCTATTAAGATCAAAGGGCAGAGATATAGTTATAGAGGTCCTCTAAGCCTTTAAAGTATAAGTAAAACGCTAATATAGGCTTTCTATTTGCAAGATTAGGTAAGATAATAATACTTTAGTAATCTCCTTAAGGGAAGACTCTCTTATAAAGTATTAGAGATAGGTAAAAGAGGAGGGAATTGATTGAAAGCTTACTCCTACTTATATATACCAACCTAATAAAGGCGTAGAGCAAGTAAGAAGGGAGTTGATTAAACGCTCTATTAAAATAAGGATCTACGCTAAGCTTTTAGCAAGCCTTTGGCCAAAGGTTATAAAGGCTACTATATACCTTTATAATATCTTCCTACTTATTAAGAAGAAGATGATCTTATTAAGTAAGGCTCTTTATAGTTAGTTTAAGTAGTATTTTCGATTTTATAAGCCGCTGCTTATTAAGCAGATAATAGTAAGCTTAAAGCCTAACTAAAGTCATATTTATATATATAGTGCTTGCGTATACCCTTTAATTAAAGAGAAGGAGGTAAGGAGAGACCGCCGAACCTTTAAAATTGAACTATAAGGGCACTTAAGTTACTTAATTAGATATATTACCTTTAATATTTATAGAATCTAGGTTCTTATATTTTAATAAGTAATAATAACTTATAATATCGAATTCGATAAGTCTCTCTTTTATAGTTTAAAAGCTAAGCGCATAAACCCTATATTGCGCTAAGAACTTAAGATAACCCTCTAATTGATTAAAGAGGAAGAGGGAGCTTAGGACGCTAAGTTCGAAGGCATTTTTAAGGAATCGGAGCTTATTATAAGGCCGAACGCAATTGCCGCAAAAGAAGCCGCTATATAGGAAGAGCTTATATTATAAACCGACGCTGCTTTATAGCCTTTAATTAATAATATAAAAGGCCTTAACTTAAATCCAAATTCTCTAAGAGACCCGCTTAAAAACTCAAGGGTAGAAGTAAGCGAACTGGAAGCCACTTTGCTAGTCTTTAAGAAGGCAAATAGCGATTAGAGCTTAAGGGTAATGATTCCTTATAAAGGCCCTACTAAAGAAGGAACTATAGACGACTCTAAGGGAGTCTCTAGAGATAAGTTCTATAAGGCGATCGGCAGATCTTTAGCTACTATTCTATATAAGAATAGAGATAGCTTAAGGGCTTTAAGATAGAATCTTCAATTATAAAGGCAGGCTTTAGTAAACTTTAGTAAAAGGCTAGAGGCACTACTATTAAGATCTAGGAGGAGCTTTAATAGTCTTATAAGAAGCAACTTAGTAAAAGGAGCAGGCCTTAATAATATAATACCTTAAGTTATAATACTAGCTCAAAGACTATAGGCTTAGGAGATAGAGCTACCTAGACTCTTAAAGGAACCTTTAGTAATAATAAAAATAAAGGAGGAGATTTATAAAGAAAAGCGTAAGGAGGAACTCCCTTTTCTTAAGCAAAAGAGAATAAGACGCTTAAGCGTTAAGTAATAGGAGACTTTAAAAGTGTATACTACTACTTTAAAGCATATGCTCTCTTAAAGCAATATTGATTTACCCTACTCCTTATATGCGTAAGAGTTTGTATTAACCTTTTAAGTAAACGAATAGACAAGGGAGGATAGGAAGGACTATTTAATAGTTTATATAGTTATTAAAGCTATAGTTAATAATTAGGCAAAGGATAAAGCGCAGTTTCTTAACCGCC
Organism: Diplocarpon mali; assembly: GCA_024741835.1. NCBI lineage: Eukaryota > Fungi > Ascomycota > Leotiomycetes > Helotiales > Drepanopezizaceae > Diplocarpon > Diplocarpon mali. The sequence goes on along the minus strand of JAENRP010000551.1, from coordinate 14,142 downwards.
TATAGTATTAAGGCTCTCTACTGAAGCCTTTAAAAGGATGGCTAGACCTAGAGAAGCACCCTTTTAGCAAACGATTTAAGGAAGGAGGGCATTAGGAGATTAAGAATCTAGAATCTCGGAGTTGCTAAAGAATTGTGCAAAGGGACTACTTAAAGCCCCCGCCGATACTATTAAAATAGGTTTTTACCTATAAGGTCAATAGCTCTAGCGAGCTTCTAAAGTGCCGATTATAGCTAATTGTACAAGAGGATCTTTAAGATAAAGCTTCAATTTTCTTAACCTATATAATTACGCTTATAGCAAGGTCTTTTAAGGTATTAATAGCGCTTGCTATATACTTTAATATAGAAGTAAAGCAGTTCGATATTATTAATACGTTTATTAATACTCCTAGAGACCTAAGGAGTGCTCTAGTCATATGCTTCCTATTAAATGGCTTTAAGCGCCTTAGTATAGTAGTAGAACTGGACCACGCGCTCTATAGGCTAAAAGACTCTTTAGCGCTATAGTATAGGAACTTCGCAAGAACGCTTAAGGGCCTTTAACTTAAGCTATTAAGTAAGGAGCCTTATATATTTATAATAAAGGATTGTATAGTCTTTATAGCATTTTATATCGACGATATTCAAGTGTTATATAAGGCCTCTAACCTAGATTAGGCGACTTATCTAATTAAAGACTTAAAGAGGGCGTATAAGCTTACTATTATAGGAGATATCTCCTAGTTCCTTAAAGTAAGGATTATTTAAGATAAGAAGGTAAAGAGGATCTCCTTAATTTATAATACCTATATTAAAAAGATCGCTCAAAAGTTTGGAGCTAATATAAGAAGAGTGCTAAGTACTCTACTACTAAAGAAGGAGTTTATTAAGAACTTAAGGCAAGCTTCTTTAAAAAAGGTAAAAGAGTATTAAGAGAAAATAGGCTCTATTCTTTATATAGCGATTATAATACGCCTAGATATTGCGTTTATAGCCTTTTAACTATCTTTCTTCTTAACTAATTTAAGCTTTAAACACCTTTTAGCCGTAGACTAGACGCTTTAATACCTATATAGCACGCGCTTCTTAAGAATTGCCTATAGCTTTAAGGCTAAGGAATACCAATTGGTCATATCTTTAAATGCTTCTTTTAAAGATGATTAAAAGACCTACAGATCCTCTTAAGGATATATCTTCTTCCTATTTAAAGGACTAATTATTTAGAAAGCGAATCGCTAAGCGACTATTATACTCTCCTTTATTAAAGTAGAACTTTATAGCATAGTTTCTACTGCAAAGGAGATAATAGCTATAAAACGCCTCTTTAAGGAGATTCGCATAGACTCCCTCTTTAAATGGAATATATATTACGATAACTAATAGATAATTTAGCTAATTATTATAAAGAATAAGAAAATTAAGATAAGCTTTTGATATATCGAAATCAGTAATATATAGATCTGCTAAGAGTACTAAAGAGGAAGCTTTTAGATAATCTACCTCCCTATTAGGGAGATATATGCAAATAGGCTTATTAAAAACCTAGACTATTAGAAGTTTAAGAGCTTTATTCATTTATTAAACCTCTAAAGCTTTTAAACAATTGTTTAGCAACTTGCACTTGCTAGTAAGTAGTTACTTATTACTAAGAGACTTATACTTATAAGCTCCTACTCTCTTATAGTTATATTTATTTATTTTATCTTATAAAGCGTACTATAAAGGCTTCTCCTTTTTCTAAAAATATAAGAATAGGTAATATTCCTAAGCCGCTATTATAAGGCGCGACCCTCTCTCAGATTCTCTTAGCTAGGGCCAGGAGCCGCGAAGCTATAGCTACGAGCTCTATATAGATCTCCTCCCAAGAGAGGCCCAGAGGCACTCCCTCGGCCAAAGGCCCGCCGGCGAATATACTAGCGACAGCAGGGGCGAAGGCGGGAGGTGCGGCAAGGGCGGCGGGGGCGAGGACAGGCGCGGCGATAGTAGGGGCCGGGGAGACGAACGGAGATACAAAAGGGTCAGCGGCAGCGGCAGCAGCAGGGATAGGAGCGGCGGCGGCGAGCGGAAGGAATAGGGCGGCGGAGGATAAGCCGGCAGCAAACGCAAATAGGATGCCAGAAGCAGGGGAGGTAGCAGCACTACTACTCGCAAGAGTAGCAGGCCCTCTTAGCACTAGGGTCCAATCGCTCCTATCTTTTAAAATCAGCTTAAAACTTAATAAGACTTAATAAAATCTACTATAGAAGCTCTAAAGCGCACCCTTTACTACGTTAAGCAGTGGTGCTACCTCCTCTTTAGAGGCGCCGCGGGCGTAAGCTAATACAATAGCCTCTTAAGAGGCGAGGAGAGGGCCGCTAGCCTACTGGCAGCCGTTGCTTAGTATAGTATAATAGATGTAACGCGTACTAAAGGTGCTATTAAAGCACTAATAATCGAGATTGCTAGTACTCTTATATGCAATATAACGCACGCATGCGTCGTTGCGCTCTGTTGTAGGCTTAGGCATATAGCGCGCAGCGGGGGCAGGGCTCTTAGGTAGCGGCGGCAGCAGGGGCGGCGGCGGCGGTAGGGGCGACGGCAGCGGCGGCTTATTGCCTAGCAGGCGCTAGGACAACTAGGATAGGGTTCTAGCTCCTGAGGGAGCGCTAGCAACCTAGCGCAAAGTCAGTACGACGTAGGGTATAAGGACTCTAAGGGTCTTACTTTGCAAGGGCGGCCAGGGCTATAATAAGCGGGAGTTCCTTCTATATTTAAAACTATTAGTATAAAGACGATATTTTAAATAATAAAGGAGGGTTGTTTTTAAAAGAAGGGAAAGAGAACCTCTATAATAGAAATACTCTATAGGAAGCCTAATAGAGCATTAGTATAGAATTGCAAAGATTCTTAAGCGCGCTTATTACTTATAGCGACCCTTCTCGTTTTAAAAGGAACGACCTCTAAAGGGGCGGCATATAAGATAGAGCCTCTTTTCTTTATAACTGCTATTCTTTCCTTTATTTGATTTATATAGCTAAGCGATTCTAGGAGCATCGCTTAACTAAGGGGTATATCGTATAGAATAGGCGGAGTCTTCACTTATTCTAAAGACCCTTTATATGACTTTGCTAAGTCATAGACTCTCCCTTTTCTTTCCGAAGTCTCCTTACCATATATATACTAGATAATAATACAATCAATCATCTTCTCCTACTTCTGCGAGCCTCCTAAGCGACCCAATGAAGGCCCTCCAGCCGACCGCACCATACTAATCGACATAGGCGCCTCGAATAAAAATGTAAGAGGAATCAACCAATTCAAAGCCCTGCAAAATATATAGGACGCAGTTCTAGCTCCACTCGGCGCTAAAAAGCATAAAATTACCTTTAGGGCAGGTTCGCGAAATGCAATCGGTAAGACAACTATTCGAATACTAGCAGGCCTTATAGAGTTCTTAATTATAAAGGCAGATATACCGTTTTTGATCTGCTTATAACAACTCGATAAAATAGGAGCTAAATACGATAATCTGCGCAATCTACTTATAATTGGCAAAGAGAAATACTTAATTATTAGAAAACATAGGCACTTATAGCTCCTACTTAATATAATAGAACAACTTCTAATAACTTTAGAAGATATAATCAATATATGCCACTTAATAGAAATAGAGATCCGAAGGCTATATAAAAGATTCGGACATCCTTTAGTAAAGCGCCTTAAATACCTCCTAAACTAGGCCGGTTATAATATAGACTTTAGCATTATAGTAAGAGTAAAGGAAATATGCCAATATTGCTAACTCTACGCTAACGCCTCTTATAGATTCCAATTTAAGCTATAAGACGATATCGACTTTAATTATACTATATATATCGATATTGCTTAGTTTAATAGAAGGAACGCCCTTTATATAGTTGATAAAGCGACGGGATTTAGAGCCGCAAGGTTCTTACGGAAGGGAATAGGAGCATATTCGGCCGATGCAGTATTTCGAGCCTTTAAATTAGCTTGGCTAAATACGTATATTAGACCTTTTGATTTTATAGTATACGACTATAGTACTAACTTTAACTTAGCAGAGTTAAGAGCTCTCTAAGATCTATAAGAACAACCCTTAAACTGGTTCCTATAGAGGCGCATTACTCTATTGGCAAGGTCGAACGGTATTATCGCCCTTTAAGATATGCCTTTGAGATAATAACAGCTGAATACCCCCGATTAAGCGACGATAAAAGGCTGCAAATAGCTATTAAAGCAGTCAATGATATAGCAAGGCCTAATAGGATTATTCCTACCCTGCTCGTTTTCGGGGCATATCTAAGGCTAATTGAACTAGATCTATTAAATCTATTAGTAGAATAGAGGGTAGCAATAATTAAGAAGGCTATAAAGGAAGTTAAGAAGATCTATACTACTCGTAAGGTCAATGACGCTTTAAGTATAAGGAATGGCCTTAGAACCACTTATATCTACAATTTAAGGCTGAAAGACCTAGTATTAGTATATTAAGAGAAGGGAGGATAGATAGGCCTATTCGAGTTCCTAAGCTTAAAGAACAAAACCTATATAGTCAATATTAGCGGTAGAATAAAGCACTTTAAGTCGATAAGCGTACGCCTATTCAAAATCGATAATAAAGAAAACTGCTTAAAGGAAACTAAGGAAACTAAAGGAACTGAACTTAAGGATCGAACGACTACCGAAAGGGAGTAGAACGCAACTGACGTCGATAAAGAAGTAGAGCCCTCTCGCTTAGTTAAGCCGCAACTTAATAACCGCAAGCAATCGCCAAGAGTAGAGGTTCCTTTTATTAAGCCTATTTCCGGCCTTCTTACAATCGATAACAATTATAATACTAAGATATAGATATCCTTTAGAGCAGATGATAAGCTATATATAGCCAAATCGGAGGTATTCCTAATAGAAAAGGAGAATAGGGATTAGGAATTATCGCAGAAGCTATAGGCAGAAGGCAAGATTACCACTCTTAGGCGCCCTTTTTAGCAATCTCGCCTAAAGGAGTACTAAGGACTGATAAATAAGAGGGTATTTGTACTAATGAACAAAAATGACCCTACGGTAAAAGGCAAGAGGATCTTTAAATCGAGAATAGTTGATAAGATAAAGGGGAAGGAGATAGATCACCTATTCGAGAAATCACGCCTAGTTATATAAGTCTAGAACAATACTAGTAAGAAGGAGGAAGGCATAATCACTTAATCCCTAACTATCTAATAAGCAAGCTAACGCCTTTTAGTATCACTTTCGGCATCAATCCGAAAACACTTTAAAGAATAGGGCAAGGAGGGCATTCTTAGCCTATAGGATATTATATAAGCATATACCTAAGCAGCTTCGAAGCTACTACGCGATATATTTATATTTCCCTTATAAGATATCGCTAAGCTATTTCCCGCAGGTATAGTCTTTAAAATGGTACTACCGCTTTATAGTATTCCCGAATTAGGAAATCACTAGTTTAGCACCTACTATAAGTACTATCGCAGCAATCTTAGTATAGCTAACTCAACTTATAACCCCTATCTATTATTAACCTTAAGCACTTCTCCCTTTTTCGGCATAGTAGGAATACAAACGGACGACACTTTAATACTTAAAGAAGCAGACTTCTTAAAAAAGGAAGATAATAAGATCAAAAGGGTAGGATTCCTTACAAAGCTAATATAATACCTATTAAGCACTGAATCACTAGCTTTCAATAGGTATATTATTTCCTAGGAAAGGGATATAGTATATATGCGATAAAAGGGCTAAGGCCAAAGGCTAGAACTAGTCGATACTTCTTAAAAGGGCTATAAGTAATAATACCTAAAGCAGAGAGCAAGAGGAGCTTATTTAGCTACAATCTGCTAGCTAAAAGCTTCCTTCGATTTATTAGCTGCAGCCTAATACTAGGATCTAATAGTTTAAAATGCAAAGAATCTAAATAAGCGACTCAAATGGATCTGAAATAACCCTAAAAGAGGCCTAACCTACCTTGCTATTAATTTGCAAAACGCTAAACTATTCATATTTATCGATAGATCTTTTGCTAATAATAAGGACTTAAGCTCGCAGATCGGCTATATTATTATACTAGCTACTAAAGAGGAAGGAGAATCGCAGTTTACTCTAAAAGGCAATATTCTATACTATAGCTCGACGAAGTGTAAGAGAGTGACAAGAGCTATACTAGCCTCCGAACTATACGCTATAGTAGCAGGTATTAATATATTGATTTCTATAGCTATAACGATCGATATAGTAATAGCTAAGCTAAGTCTACCCCGCCTCCTTACCATTATATATATAGATTCCCTCTCCTTATATAAGTGTATTATCAAATTAAGCACTACAAAGGAGAAGCGATTGATAATCGATATAATAGCTATTTAATAATTGTATAAGAATAAGGAGCTTATAGAGATACATTGGATTAATAGCATTAGCAACCCTGCCGATGCTATAATAAAAGCCAATCTAAATCAGGCCCTTTAGCAACTGGTAGATACTAATTCGATAACTATTAGGAAGGAGGGATGGATATAAAGGCCTATTAGGGCATAACCAGACTTGAAAAGGTCTTAGATTAATGATATCCGATATTTTTTAATTGCAAGCTATTGGCAATTTTTTTATTTATTTTTTATTTTTTACTATAAGATATATTCCTACACTTGCTATTACTACCTTCTTTTTTATCTTTTCTTACTATACTCCCACACTTACTATTACTACCTTCTTTTTATCTTTTCTTACTTACCGGCGCGTACTTGCATTTTTTTTATTACTTAAGCAGTACTTAAGAAGGAGGTTATAGTAAAGTAGCGATTATCATATTATTAAAAATAATAATCTACTAACGATTCTACCCCTAATAAGTACCTATCCTAAGCATTAGGATTTCTAAGGCGTAGATCCCTAAATCCTTAAGGCTTAAAAGCCTTACTACTTAAAATAGCGACTAAGTTGGCCCGCTCCTCTTAAGCTCGCACTTAAGTAAGAGCAGCCGCGATCTCCTTTAGATTCGGTTCATTTAAATCACTAAGATCCAGATCCTCGCCCTTTAGAGAGCCCTTAGAAGGGACCTGTCTGCCCTTGCCCTTTTGGCGGCGGACATTATTAGAGGGAGCCCGAGAACGGCCCCTAGCCGAGCCGGATAGCCCCTCTATACGTTAGAGGGAGCCGAGTACCTCGGCGCCTTGAGTTTTAAGGCGCCCGAGGGCGGCATTACCGCCTTAGACAGTACGCAATAGATCCTGCGAATAGTTAGTTATCGATATTAGATAGATTCAAGGGCACTTACAGCTTGCTAGGTGTTTGCAAGGTCGATACTATAGTAGAGGGCATAAGCTTCATTTAGCTAAGCTAGCTAAAGGGCATCTTAAGTCTTTAGGACTATAAAGATTTGTATCTAAGTCTCTTTAGATAGGATTTAGGCCGCCTCCTAGATCGCAATAACGTCGCTGCTAACCCGAGTATCCTAGAGAATAATATACTTATCCTAAGCTTAGATAGGTATTTAGAATGGATATCTATTAGAGGTTATTAAAGTAAGAGGATATTAGAAGGCACCTACTAGGACGCACTTAGCCTACTGCGCAATGCAATAGTTATACTTCTTAGAAGTGAGAGTATTAAATGCGCATATATAGCTGGTATTATTCTTACTAGCCTCCTTTCTCAATATCATATGCGTATAATATACGTATAGTACTCGAAAGGCCTTAGGCAAATCTTTTAGATTGCATTCGAGCACTATCCAGTTAGCGATATATATATTAAAGGGGGTCGGCCAACTATTAGGGCATTTACTAATAATAACAATATTATTAATAGGATAATATAAGATAAGATCTACTATAGGATTAATTAACTCAAAAGTAAGAGGGGGAATCGACCTACTTATAAGAAGTAGGAGTTAGAGTTAAGAGATCAAGGGAGGAGGAAAGCTCGATATATATGCCTTCTTAAAGGCCCCTCTTTTCCCTTCTACAGATTATTATGATTTATAGCCATAGTGGATTACAACTTCGGATGACTCTTTAATAAAGAATCTCGAACCTACTAGAACGCAACCGAACTACAATCGCATTACCATAAGGCTTAAATAAAGATTGCTTCCATCACTTAAACACCTTTCCTTTCCCTCTTTGCTATTTGCCTTTATCTTTACTATTCTACTTCCTATATACTATCCTTATTATCTATTACACTTGCTTTTGCTATTAAGCTATTTGTCTTTGCTATTTTATTCTTTATTGCCATTTGATTATTTGCTACCAATCTGCCTTTGTTATATACCTATTCTGCGTACTTTCTTATGCGAGTTGAAAAGGTCTTTTTAAAAGAAAGTACTGCCGGTATTAGTACGCAGATTCCTATGCAAGAGGCAAGCTGCCCTCGTTCCTAAGGTCATCCTATACAGCTGTACTATATGCGATATAAGGGGTTTCGTATGTATTTCGGACGACTGTTCAGCCGGAGGACCTCGGAAGGATATTTATATACAGCTAAGAGGGACTATAGGAGGGAGGACATTTATAAGTATAAAGGTACTATCTCAGTCATATAGAGATAGACAGACATTATAATAGATTCTTTTTAATAACAAGTACTTAACCATATTCACGTGAATATCGATTACCGGTATAGAACCTATACTTACTGATCTAGTTTTCAGAGGAAGCTGAAAAACGACCTTCGAATACGAGATCAGCTCGTTTTTTCGACCCCTTACCTACTCCATTTTGCAAACGGAAATTCACCTTCAATTTCAATTCGAAAAGAAAAAAATTTATTCACTATATCCTCGCTTCGCTAGCGTAAGCTGCTGCCTAGAGCAGTATAATAACTTTTCTCTTCTTGACTCTCTCCCTCCTTTACAAACACTCGATACCCCTCGCTTTCATCGACCCATACTTATCGATAACTCTCCTTTTACTCTTCGAAGCTCCTTACTCCTTCCTTCGAAACCCTCGAATACAATTCGACTCCTCGAAGACCCCTCCTTGCGAACAAGTCGTCGACCTTCTCTATACTCCCTGTCGACCTATACTCGTCGACTCTTCCTTATACTCTTCGAAGCTCCTCACTCCTTCCTTCTCATACTTGAGTACAAAACTGGAGGACCTATACCTATATATATACGTAGAGACTTAGTCAGCCTTAGTAGGTTATACTATACCGTTTAGGACTAGGTCAACTTTGGTAGAGTGATAAGCTTTAGACCCTACTTCTCCGGATTTGCACTGCACCCCTTCTTATACAACCTTATTGCAACTCCTGATTAGTAAAGAGATGTGATCCCAAAGTAAAACCTTCTCTTTTAAGATCTGTGAACCTATGATACCTTAATATATACTCTACTAGAAGGCTTTAAGAATGTATATAGCTCCGCCTATACTAATCTTCCCCCTTCTGAATAGGTTACTATTTAGCATTAGGTCCCTTTAGACTAAACCAGATAATATAAGGAGAGTTAGTACTCATGACCTCTAATCTTATGCCACTTAAGAGAAGTGAAAGGTTAACCGCACCTCTACTACTAGGCCTTACTGCCACTAGTTCATAGGGCCTTACTGCCACTAGTTCTACGGGCCTTACTGCCAACCCCGGTCCTAGAGATATTCCCCCTCTTAAGCCTACTTAAGAAGTTACCTCCCCTAGTATAGATTCTACTCCTAGGCCTGGCCTACGAGTGGATTCTCGAAATACTCCCTTTCTATCGATTGAAGTCAAGGAAGAAGATATACTCTCCCTAACGACGTCTACCCTTACTATATCAGCCCCTCTCTTCTTAGCTGCCCAGCAGGCCGAAATCGCGAACCTCGTTAGCGCTGCTATAGCCGCCGCTCTTTAAAATAATGCTGCCGCCCCTTCTTCCCTAAGTGCTAGCCCTTGGAACACTCGGTCCTTCACCGCCGACTTGCTGCCTCCTTTAGACTACTACCTCCTGATCATCCGACCTTTAGTCTTAGCTGTCGACCCCTATCGGATCAAGTACCTTTAAACCCATTTTAGCGACCACTAAGGCGAAATCACCTATAACGCTTGGAAGATGGCTATAAAGGTATTTATTTAAGAGTACTTAGGCAACTTCACTTTAGGAGAGGACTAGATCACTGCCTACTTTAAGTATACGATAGGTAAAGCTTAGAACCTGATCCTATAATATATAGATCTATTAAGATGGGTGATACAGCTATTACTCCGATGTATTATTATATGACCCTACTGCTTAATCAATAGGATGTTGATACGTATATAGCTATAAGGAAGAAAGGGGTAACCTTCCTTCTTTAACTCTTACTAATATATCGACTATCGACCTTTAGAAGTTTCTATTACCTATTGCGCCGACTTACTTAAGCTCAATAGGTTATAAGCCCCGGCTAGACCGATAATAGATTATTAACTTCCCTTAGAAAGCACTTGCGCTGCAACTATTAGTAGGAAGTTGAACGAGACTTATAGTAAAAGGCGAGCAATCGGCGAATAAGAGGTATAATTCCCTATTTAGCCAACCTATATTATAAGAGGTATGATTCCTTGCTTTATAACCCTTTGGTACTGCAAGAGGTGTGATTCCTTACTTTACTATATTTCGTAGGAGGTATAATTTCCTGCGTTATAGCCTAAAAAACCCTTTTTAATAAGAGGACTTCCTCCCTATTTAATACTTCTATAATACCTGCTATTTAATCATTTCTACTTTTCGATAGGAGGAGTGCTATTAACCATTTAATTTATTTGATTTTTAACGCAATTCTATTCGAAATGGCAATGGCTTCCGATTCCGATCGAAACATTAGACCTAGAGACCTCTAACTCTCTCGAAAGAATTAGCAACGATAGTTCGACGATTTAAAGCTTTACTTTAAAAGCAAAGGCATCGAAATAGCAATTTAAAAGATACTTATTAAATATGCGAGAATAGCCCCTTATACTCCCTTTACCGATTTGTTTACTTCTACTTTAATAGCTAATACAACTGCTAAGGATTTGCTAAGCATATTAAATAAGCTTAGCCTAAGAGCTTTAGTAGATAATAACCGAGAATCTTAAAGGTAGATTTTAAATGTGGAAAAGGAGAAGGAGTATAAGCTAGCCTTAGCCAAATGTAAGCTTAAGATCAATAGAGGTTTAAGCGACGAAGACTGAGATTTCGTTCGAGTTTATAATAATATAAAGATAAGATAGGATACTTTAAAGGCAAAATACTCTTAGACAACTGCCCTTAATACTTAGCATCTGCTATAGCAGATCACTTCATTTTAGTATAGAAAAGACAAAGATAGCAAGGATATAGATATAAATATAGACTCTGCTTAGTTTATACTATATAAAGTAAAAAGGAGAGTAAGAGCCGCAGATCCTAGGATAGCTATGACTTTTAAAGAAACTTAGCTTTTTAGTTTCCTACTTAATAGCCTCCCTCTTAAGTTTGCTATTGCGAAACAATCTCTTTTTATCTAACCCAACCTTAAGATCTATAAGAAGATCGACCTCCTTTGAACTATCGAGCAAGACCTTAAAGGACGCTCTGAATCGGCAAATGCCGCGTTATAGGGTAACGATAAGCCTAAGAAGAGGAAGGAGCGCAGGACGAGCCCTTAAGCTTATCGGGGATGCTACTTCTATAAAAGTGCTTATAATATTACTAATTGTAAAGTTAAAAGGCAACTGATTAATATAGTCGCTAGCTTTAATATTAAGAAGCAATCGAAGCAGAAGTTAAGAAGCAAACTGCCCTTATCTTACCAAAGGCCGCAACTATTAAGGAAAGGCAAAGGAAAAGGCTATTTAGCTAAAACTTTAGTAGATACTTCTAATAATAATAATAGGTTATCTAAACTTAAATCCACTTCTAATAATTCAAACGATAATTATAATAAAGATATCCACATCTTAAAAGCCGATCTTTGTAAGATCCTTGAATCCGATTAGTATAATAATACTAGTTATATAATATATATGACTAATAAACCCTACCTATTTAAAGGCCTGCTTATTAAAATAAAAAGGCGCTTTATTAAAGTTGGTTATAGAAGGTTATATATAGACTCAATAGGTATAGTAGAGATAAATGTTGCTAGCGTTTCTTTCCTTTTGCAAAATGTTCTCCTTATGCTTAGCCTAGGCATTAATCTTTTATTTAGCCGCAAGATCTATATAGAGTTAAATTATATAAGAGTTTTCAATAATCAATTTATATAGTTTATAAATAATAATTATAAAGTGATCTTTAAGGCTAAAATCAAAGATAGACTTTATATTATCTTAAAGGTAATATTATAGAAATTGACTTCTAAGCCAGACCTATAAGTGGATTCCTTTAAGGAAAGTGCACTCTCTACCCTAATACAATTAAGCGAGGATAGGGAGAATAGATGGACTTTTAAGCTAGGATTACGAGTGAAATTCGCGAAAATGACTCTTAAGCTAAGACTATAGGTAAAATGCAATATATCTTCAAAGATGACTCTTAAGCTAGGATTATAAGTGAATTTAGTAGAAATAACTCTTAGGCTAAGACCGTGAGTAGATTCTGCAGATTCGCTAATAACAACTCTTAAGCTAGGATCGCAAGTGAAATTCGCGGAAATGACTCCTAAGCCAGGACTGCGAGTGAACTTTGCAAATTCGTTAGAAACGACTCCTAAGCCGGGACTGTGAGTAGATCTCGCCATTTCTAGGAAATCGACTCTTAAGCCGGGACCGCGAGTGGATCTCGCGGTTTTACTAAAAACGACTCCTAAGCCAGGCTTGCAACTAGAAAATGGTAAAACCTCAAACTGCTATTACTATTCCTTTTTAGCCGCTGATAATGAAGTATCGACTGATAATAGGCTACTAAAGCTATTAGAAGCCGAAAGCCTATTAAGGTATTAGCTAATGTATAGAAGATTCGCGCATCTAAGGCCAAAGAAATTAAAGGGCTTGCATAAGGTCTCAACCTTAAAACGGAAGATCCAAGTACCGAAGGATCATCTAGTGTACTAAATCTGCAAGCTAATAAAACTTCGAAATCGGACGCGTATTAAGCTCAATCTATAGAAAGATTCAATACTAGTACTAATATCTATTGATACTACTAGACTATTTACGACCTTAATCAAAGGAAATAATTAGTTCTCTTAAATAGTAGATAACTCCACTTAGCAGATATAGACCATTTGCGCTAAGACTAAATCTAAGCTTATAGAAAAGCTAGAAACTTAGAAAGTGATAGAAGAACGCTAGAATTAGTTAAAGCTAATAGCTATTAGGTCTGATAACGCATTAGAGATTAAGGCAAAGCTTAATAAATAGTCAAAATAAGGAGTTTATTATAAACTAACTATAATATATAAAGGTTCCTATTAAAATAGCATACTATTTCCCCTTAGGTAGCGATAGGCGTTTATCCTTTATTTTATATAAATCAAAGGACGTTATATAATTAAATTAAATATTTCCCTTTAAATCAGATTTATCTTAAATATATCTATAAAAAGAAGTATCATTTAGAGATCTTTCTTTCTCCTTATATAGAGATTAAGGTAAAAGCCTCTTTAAATTTTCTCCACCTTAATACTTCTAAACTTAATAAGGGCCTGACTAATACTCAAGCGCTATGAAATGAAAAGTAAAAATAGTTCTTTAAAGTATAAGGTAGGACGAATATATCAGATAAGAAGGGAGTCTTGAGGTCCGTAATACCTATATTTACTATAAGTGCTATAGCGCTTTGCAAGGTCTACCTAGGATAAATAAAGGACTATATTAAATATTAATAGAAATTTACTCTATTCTTCTATAAACCCTTTTTCTTAAGCTATCTACTACTATAGAGACCTGCTTTATTTGCTAATATAGATATTATTCTAAGCCTATACGCTAAATATAAAGGCTTAAAAGGGGCTAAAGGGACGCTAGCCAAATCTAAGGTATTTATAATAGCTAAGAAGATATTTTAGGTGATATCTAGCGTACTATATAAGTCTCGCCCCTTGCCGCTTATAGGGCCTAAGGCGAAGTCTGCGACGTGCTTACGTCAGCCCGCTCTATCCCTCCTAGCCCCTTCTAGGCCACCCCTAGGCCATCATACCCTAGAACTATGCCCTGCGACCTCCTTTACCCGTCCTCCAGCGCCCCCCTCCAGGCTATCGTACCCTGGAGCCGTGCCCTGGCCGCC
>JAENRP010000550.1:0-19153 GCA_024741835.1 Diplocarpon mali | reverse complement strand
GTAGATTATCTGAATCTAAATCCACTTTTAATAATTTAAATAATAATTATAATAAAGATGCTTACATTTTAAAAGCCGATCTTTATAAGATCCTTAAATCCGACTGGTATAATAATACTAGTTATATAATATATATAACTAATAAATCCTACCTATTTAAAGGCCCGCTTATTAAAATAAGAAGGCGCTCTATTAAGGTTAATAGTAGAAGGTTATATATAAATTCGATAGGTATAGTAAAGATAAATATTACTAGCGTTTCTTTCCTTTTATAAAATGTTCTCCTTATACTTAGCCTAAGTATTAATCTTTTATTTAGCTGCAAGATCTATATAAAGTTGAATTATATAAGAGTTTTTAATAATCAATTTATATAGTTTATAAATAACAATTATAAAGTGATCTTTAAAGCTAAAATTAAAGATAGACTTTATATTATCTTAAAGGTAATATTATAGAAATTGACTCTTAGGCCAGACCTATAAGTGGATTCCTTTAAAGAAAGTGCACTCTTTGCCCTAATATAATTAAGTAAGGATAAGGAGAATAGATGGACTCTTAAGCTAGGATCGCAAGTGAAATTTGCAAAAATGACTCCTAAGCTAAGACTATAGGTAGATTATAAGGTATCCTTAAAGATAACTCTTAAGCTAAGATTATAAGTGAATTTAATAGAAATGACTCTTAGGCTAAGACTGTAAGTAGATTTTGCAAATTTGCTAATAACGACTCTTAGGCTAGGATTATAAGTGAAATTCGCAGAAATGACTCTTAAGCTAGGATTGCAAGTGAAATTCGCAAATTCATTAAAAACGACTCCTAAGCTAGGACCACGAGTAGATCTTGCGGTTTTATTAAAAACGACTCCTGAGCCAGGCTCGCAACTGGAAAATGGCAAAACCTTAAACTGCTATTACTAGTCCTTTCTAGCTGCTAATAATAAAGTATTAACTAATAATAGGCTATTAAAGCTATTAGAAGCCGAAAGCTTATTAAGGTATTAGCTAATATATAAAAGATTCGCACATCTAAAGCTAAAGAAATTAAAGGGCCTATATAAGGTCTTAACCTTAAAATAGAAGATCTAAGTACTAAAGGATCGCCTAGTATGCCGAATTTGCAAGCTAATAAAACTTTGAAATCGGACGCGAATTAAGCTTAATCTATAGAAAGATTCGATACTAGCACTAATATCTATCGATACTGCTAGACTATTTACAACCTTAATCAAAGGAAATAATTAGTTTTTTTAAATAGTAGATAACTCTACTTAGCAAATATAGACCATTTGCGCTAGGATTAAATCTAAGCTTATAGAAAAGCTAGAAACTTAGAAAGTGATAAAGGAACGCTAGACTTAGTTAAAGCTAATAGCTATTAAGTCTAATAACACATTAGAGATTAAGGTAAAGCTTAATAAATAGGTAAAATAAGGAGTTTATTATAAACTAACTATAATATATAAAGGTTCTTATTAGAATAGCATCGCTAAGCGAAGCATTTAGCAAGTAGAGACTAACTGTCGCGCTCTATTATAAGATGCTAACCTACTATTAGAATTCTAGGACCTTGCGATTAAGGCAGATATATACTTGCAAAATAGAATAAGTAGTAGACTAATAGTCAATAGCACCTAAATATTGCTATATAAGGCATATTTTAAATAAAAACCAAGCCTGGACTATATCTGCGTCTTTAAAAGCGTCTACTACTCCTATATTAGCCCGAAGTCCTAGCCTATAGGTATAAAGAGCAAGAAGCTAATAGACCGAGGTAAAGAGTATATATTTGTTAAGTATATTAAATAGATAATAAAACAATAGATAGTATATACGCTAGATCTAAGGCAAGTAATTATATCCTTAATAATTAAGTTCGACGAATCTCGAAATAGGAAGGAGCTATCTTTAAAGCTTTATATAACTAAAGATTCGCAAGGTATACTACTCAATAGTAATACTATTAAGCCGAACTAATAACCCCTCTCTCTTAGCTTAAGTATATTAAGTGCACCTGCTAATCAACGACCTACTAGTCGCCCAAAGGCCGAATAGACTATTCCTATCATTTGCAAACTGCCTAAAGTATAAAACAACTTTAATATTATTATCCCTTTAGTTAAAGCACCTATAGTAAAAGATATTCCTAAAATAGGTATAAGTAATAATAAGCCTCTACTACTAGAAAGCGGTTCCTTAAATAATAAGCCTATAGAACCTATAGCTGAACCTACGCCTTTAAAGAGGAATAAAGACCTAGAACTAGAAGACGCCTTAGATAAATACGAATCTAAGCGTATCTAGGCTATAATAGCGCATAGGATCTATAAGCTTGAACTTTAATAGAGCTTTAATAAAGATAATGCGTTCTTAACCACTAAGAGAATAATGAAAATCTCTCTTCTAAAGATATACAATAAAGCTATTAACAACTTAAAGAATAGAGTAGTATAGAATGAGGCAATCTAAGAGGAGATAAGCTCTCTTATTACAAATGGCATATAGATAGAGGAACCGACGCCAAAGGACGTAAACCTAGTTTTAATAAAGTAGGTCTTTATAATTAAAATATATGCAGATAGGACCTTAGAACGTTATAAGGTAAGGCTTATAGTTAGAGGCTTCTCCTAATAGTATGGAGAAGACTACTTCGATATATTCGCGCTAATAGTTCGCATAGATACCCTTTGTATATTCATAGCAATAGTAGCCGCTAAGGACCTTAAATACAGATAGTATAATATTAAAAATGCATTTACTAAAGCGATTATAAAGGAATGGATTTTTCTCTCCCAACCTAATAGTATTCCTATACGCGCTGGCCACTCTCTTTATATACTCCGCAGTATCTATAGGCTTAAATAATCAGCTTATAATTAGAACCTCTTATATAGCTCTACTCTAGTGGAAATAGGATTTATTCAAAGCCTAGCTAACCCTTGTCTTTTTACCTATACTAAGCGTAGAATCAAGTTACTCTTATATATTAATAATATTGCTATAGCTATAAAAACAACTACTCAATTGGATTGGTTCTTTATAATAATTTAGAAACGTTTTAATACTAAGGATCTAGGGGGAATTCATAAGATCCTCGGCATCTGCGTTATAAGGAACCGCTCCACTTGAGAACTCTAGTTAGATTAAGAGCAGTATATTAAGAAGATCCTAGACCGAATAGGACTCTCTACTTATACTCTTAACTTTAAGCTAAAGCGTACTCCAATCGAAGGAAAGTATAATAAGTTAAAGCCTGCTAATGAAAATAAGTAGAAAGGAGATTTAAAGAAGTACTAATAGGATATTAAAGCAATTATATATACTATAGTATATATAAGACTAGATATTGCCTTTGTTATTAGGTAACTTAGTCAGAACTTAAAGGATCTAATGATTTAATATAAGAATGCAGTCAAGTGACTTAGAAGGTACCTTCGATTAATAATTATATAAAAGGTAAGATATAGACTAATAAAATATATAAGCGCAAAGCTTAAGATATATACTAATTCTAATTAGGCAAATATAAAAGGTTGGAAAAGTATATTTAGAAGCGTAGTAGTATTATATAGCAGACCTATATTATAAGGAAGTAGAAAGTAGAAATCAGTAGCTATTGCAAGCACTAAGGCCGAATATATATCGATATTATCAAATTATAAGTAAGGATTATAGATTGCCTAAGTTTTAAAAGATATAAGTTTCGCTAAGTATATTAGATAAGATAGGAACTGTATTAATCTTTAAGTAGATAATATAGAGGCAATTGCACTTATAAAGAACCTATACTTATATAAGCGATCGAAATATATTAATATTGCCTACTACTTTATCCGCAACCTTATTGCAAAGAATAAGTTATCAATTACCTATATCCTAACCGATCAAATGATAGCAGATGGATTTATAAAGCTACTAAAGACAGTTGCAAAGTTCAAAGCATTTAAAGATATACTAAAGTTGCAGAAGATAGTAGGGGCTTAGCAGGCTTAAGGATAACTCCTAGGCCTGCCTTACGAGTTAGGTCATATAGTCTTATAGAGGAAAGTTTTTAAATCGACTCCTAGGCCTGGACCGCGAGTCAAGTCATATAGTCTTATAAAGGAATATCTTTTAGGAAATTTGACTTCTAGTTCCGCCTTGCAAGTAGGATTAGTGATTTCAATAGAGGTTGTTATTAATTAATTGTTTTTAATTTAAAGAGATACTTAAGAGTTGGATTAGCGTAAAAGGATAGTTATTATTTTCCCAACTGCAGGTCAATCGGAGTAAGGTCTAAGTAAAGGTATTAAGATAGGTAATATAGCTATCACTCTAATATATTATTATATAATCCTACTGCTTAATTAGTAAGATATTGATATATATATAGCTAAAGGGAAGAAAGGGGTAACCTTCCTTCCTTAACTCTTACTAATATATCAACTATCGACCTTTAGAAGTTTCTATTACCTACTGCGCCGACTCACTTAAGCTCAATAATATCATATATATAATATGTCATATAACTTGCCATATGACTTAGCGCCTTTGCTAAGAAGGCCGCTTACCTTAAATAGCTCTTAGTTAGAAGAGCTCTTATAAATCAAGATATCTAATATCGTCGTTTGCACCTTATACTTCTTCGTGCCTTCTTCTAGTTTACTATCAAGTTTACTATTAGAGAACCTCCTTGCTATAGGTTATGAGCCTTATATGCCTATAAATAGCATTCGACAAATTCTATCGATCAGAGTCTCCTTTATAAATGAAAAGGCTGATCGATATTTTGAGTTTTACTCAACTAACGATATATAATAGCGTTATTTTAATAATAAAATAGTGGCTACTCCTCTTCTAGAGTGCTACGCAATAATCTAAGCTTTCGCAAGATTCGTTACTATAGCTGAATCATTAGGACTGATAGCTGAGATTACTAGCTTAATTGCTAAAAGTACTCTACTACTTGAATCACCTAATCTTATAAGGACTGATATATAGTACCCTAAACTCGAATACAATAGTTTATCTCCTCCTCCTCCTCCTTCTCCTCCTTTCGATAACTCTATATATATATATATAAATAAGATATTATTATCTTCGGCTGCCCTTAGCCTCCTTAAGTCTTAAAAGCTTAAAGGCGCAAAGGACTATAGCTAGTAAAGGAATAAGGTTTTGAACCTTATAAAGTTAAACGCCTTAACTATATATCTCTATATAAAAGTTAGAATATATACTCTACTTAAGGTTGACTTATAAGACTGTTCTATTATTCTTAAGGAAAGGGATAATTAGGTTAAATAAGAAGCTAAAGAATCTTAAATAAAGCTTACTATTATACTTAATTGTAAACCAGGCTTATTAGCTTATATAGAAGGCGATAAATCTGCCTTAGATATATAGGAAGCTCTTTAAAAATAGTATAAAGGATCTGAAATAGTATTTGAATATAATATTATATAAACCTATATTACTATTAAATATAATAACTTTAATTTACTTAAAGCTTATATTATCGCCTTTAGGCTTTTAATTATTAAATTAAAAGCTCTCGATTCTACTTCTCTCTCTTATTAGCACCTAATTATATTTATTATTAGCTATTCTAATAGATGGCCTATTTAGGTAGATTGATAACGCTTTAACCTTCGCTTAACTATAGTAGCTAAATAAAAATTAAAGATTATACTTAAAGCTTTTATTAAAGATATTACTAATAAAGCTTAAGCCTTATAGAGTTTAAAAATAAATAGAACTATCTTATATAGTAATAAATCAGCTAGTAAGCTGTATTCCTCTAACTATAAGAAGTCAGAAAATAAGAAAGGTTTTAAAGACTTAAAGAAGAGTACCTTTAGAAATACTACTACCTCCCTTAACTCCTCCTATCTTTATTATAAGTAATTAGAGCTATATTATAAAGTAGAAGATTGCTTTACAATTAATAAATCGAAAAGAAAGGCCTAAGAGAAGGATTTAAAGAAGAAGTATATATTCTATTACTTTAAAGGTAAAGATAATAAGTCCTTATTATTATTATTACTAAAAGGTAAGAAGCCTTTTAAGAAGATTTAAAAGGAAGACGAAGAGTTAAATAATAACCTCTTTAAGTATACTATACTATTACTAACCCTAAGGCTAATTCTCACTTATAAGCTTGGCCTAAGAGTCAATTCCTTATTAAGAGGCGACTCCTCCTTAAGGCCAATTTCCATTTGTAGGCCAGGCCTAAGAGTTAGTTCTTCTACCGCTTACTTCTTATTAAAATTAAGGAATCGTTAGCTATATAATATAAATGCTAGTAAATATATCTTTAATAATCTCTTTAAGTTTACCTCTTATACTACTTAAGATAATCTACCTTCCTTAAGTATAGTTAATAGATCTATTTAACCTTTTAATATTAGCATTTGCAAAGTTAATATACTTAAATCCAATAGAAAGGTATATATTCTTAAGTTAATTAATACTCTTTATATACCTTAATTACTTATCTGCCTATACTTAAGTAGTAAACTTAATAAAATTAAAGGCTTCTATCGAAATGGCAAGCTATTCCTATCTAATAAGAAGGAAATTTATTCTATCGATAATAATATATATATTAATAAGGAATAGCCTTCTATTAACTCCTTTAATTACATAAGTAGATATGCTCTTTTAGCTGCTATCGAAAATGGACCTCTTAATATTAAGCTTTAATACTATCGATTAAGCTACGCTGGCTTATAAATGGTTAAAAAGACCTAATCTGCTATTATTAATATATAGATTAAGGAAATAAAATTAAGAAAGATGCAAATCTACGCTTCTTATAAGAAAGGCAGACCTTTCCGATATATTAATAAATGTTCAGCTTACCTTCGACCTACGAAGGCACTTGATAAGCTATATATCGATATGATTTATTTAAAGCCAACTAGCCTTAATAGCTATAAATACGCTTCTATCTTCACTTGCTTAGCTATAATAGCTAGATAAGGATAGACTTATACAAATAAATCTAATGCCTTTAAAGCAAATAAGAAGATAATCAGCCTTTTATAAACTTAGTATAATTATATAATCAAGCAATAAAGAACTGATAAAGGCAAAGAGTACTCTCTTATATAAATGCAAATACTTATAGAAAACCTTAATATAATTTTAAAGGAATCTACTTTATATATACTAGAATAAGACAGCAGATCGGAATAATTAATTCATATACTAATAGAAAAGTTATAAATAATCGTAATTAATTAAAATATCCCCTCCTTTCTTTAGCCTTACCTCCTTCTTTTAATAATATATATTACTAATCTTACTACCTTTAATATTCTAAGTAGCAAGACTCTATATAAGGTCTTTTAAGACAATATTAAGCCTAATAAGCCTTATACTCCCTTAATTAAGCATCTTCGAGTACTAGGCTGTCGCATCTATATACTAATCGAAAAAGAAAAGCAAACTTAAAGTAATAAACTCACTTTAAGAGCAGAAGTAAATACTCTTATCGGATTTAATAGCAGAAGTATCTATTAGATCTATATACTATTATAAATAGGTAAGAAGATTATTCGATCTTCTTATATTCGATTCGATAAAGACAGCCTAATTATAAAGCCGCAATTAAAAGGTGATTTCACTCTTAGGCCAGGACCGCAAGTCAATACTAACTCTTACGATAATTTCACTCCTAGGCTAGGACTGTAAGTCGATTTGGGAGAAGCTATTAAAGCTAAGCTTCTAACTCTAAGAAAGAGAGGAAGACCTCCTGATTTAAAGAACAAGGCTTACCCTTAGCCTTCCGAGAAGAGAGCTACTTACTCTATAGCTCTTGGATTCAAAGCTAATAACTCTAATAATAAGAAAGCCTATTTAAGCGCCTTCCATATAGCCTTACTTAACTCTCTTTACCTAAATGACCTAAAAACAATCGAATAAGCCCTCTCTTACGCTAATACTAATAAATAGCAATCTGCAATCAACTTTAAGTATAATTCCCTTATTTATAAGGATATATAAGTAGTAGTAAAACGCTTAGAACTCTCTAAAGATAATAGAGTACTTAGATTAAGGCTTGTTTTTAAAATAAAAAGAGACTAAAATAGGGAAATCTCTTAATAGAAGGTCAGATTTATCATATAAGGCTTTATGCAATAATAAGGTCGAGATTACAATTAGACATTTGCTAAAGTATACAAATCTACAATTTAAAAGATCGCAATTACGCTTATAATGCTATACGATTTTAAGCTAGATCAATTCGACGTTAAGATAGCTTTCCTTAATTCAAAAGCTAACTCTAATATCTATATCAAGTTACCTCTTAGATACACTTAAAATAAGGTCGTTCTTTTACCTTAAGACTACTATCTTAAGCTTCTTAAGGCCTTATATAGCTTAAAGCAATCTCTACGACTATAGTAAGAAAAGCTATAGTCTGAGCTATAAAAGCTCGATTTTCAACCTTTTAATACTAATAATTACATATATATCAACCGCGCCTATTAGATTCTTATTATCACTTACATCAACAACTTCCTTATAATAGCAAAGAAGTGTAATATATATAATAAGTTTAAGAGAGATCTTCGCAACCTCTTTAAAATCATAAGTAGCGAACTAGCTAACTACTTCTTAAAAGTACGTATAGTTAAGGATCGATAAAATAGAATAATCTTACTTTATTAAAATGCCTACATTAATAAGGTTTTTAAACGTTTTTATATAACTAATTGCAAAAGCGTACTAACGCCTTTTACCAATAGCTATAAAGTTCATATAGTCAAATTTAAAGGCCAAGCTACTCCATAGGAAGTAAAGCTATACTAAAAGATCTATAGTTCTTTATAGTACCTTGCGCACTATACGCATTAAGATATACTATACTATTACTTTATTCTTAGCAAATTCCTTATTAACCCTTTACTATAATATATAGCAGCTTTAAAATAAGTTTTATTATATTTGCAAGGAATGCGATTCTATTATACTACCTTTAAAAGTAAAACAACTGACCTAGAGCTTTAGAAATTACATAGCTACTGCGATTCTGACTAGGCAGGTGATAGAGGAAGTAGAGCCTCTTATTCTAAGGCCGTCTTCTTCTTTAATAATAGCGTAATTACTACCTCCTTTAAGTAATAGACTATTATTACTCTCTTATCTATAGAAGCAAAGTATATTACTATATGCAAATTTGCTTAAAAGGCCTCTTAAATACGCTAAGTACTTAAGGAAATAGGCTATAATAGTAATAATACTACTAAAATCGAAATGATCTATAATAATTAAAGAGCCCTTTATCTTATTAAAAACCCCGAATATCACTAGAGAATAAAGCATATTAATATTAAGTTCTATTATATTTAGCAAGAGCTTTAGAAAGGCAATTTAGACCTTTAGTATATAAATACTAAAGATAATGCCGCCAATAGCCTTACTAAGAGCTTAAATAGCTCGAACTATACTACCTTTATCAAATTGTTAAATATAAAGGTTCTATACCTCGATTAAGGGGTGATTTTTTTTTATACCTCTATTATAAGGTGATTTTTTTTTACACTTTTATTAAGGGGTGATTTTTTCTTACTCCTAGGCCGGGCCCGCGAGTTGATTTTGACTTTTTAAAAGGTGGATTTCCTACTTTAGATTAGAGCGCGCTAGCGAATTCTACTCTATTTCCTATATCTGCAGATTGATTTTTTATAAAAAACTGTAAGTTATAATAAAAGTTATAACATTATATATATTACTAGCAAGTACCTTTAAAGGTCTCCCTAAAGAGGTGTATTATAAGTATACCTATCATATATTTATCATATGATCTATTATATAATATATTATATATATAATATATCATATAATTTGCTATATGACTTAGCGCCTTCGCTAAAAAGGCCGCTTACCTTAAATAGCTCTTAGTTAAAAGAGCTCTTATAAATCAAGACATCTAATATCGTCGTTTGCACCTTATACTTCTTTGTGCCCTCTTCTAGTTTACTATTAAGTTTACTATTAAAGAACCTCCTTGCTACAACTAATTATAATATATAAACGTTTTTATTAAAATAGTATTATTAAATAAAGTATTTAATAAATAAAAACTAACTATTATACTCTATTATAAGATACTAACTTACTATTAGAATTCTAAGACCTTATAATTAAAATAAATATATACCTATAGAATAGAATAGGTAGTAGATTAATAGTTAATAGCATTTAAATATCGCCTTATAAGGCATATTTTAAAGAGAAACTAAGCCTGGACTATATCTGCGTTTTCGAAAGCGTCTACTATACTTATATTAGCCTAAAGTCCTAGCCTATAGATATAAAAAGTAAAAAGCTAATAGACTAAGGTAAAGAATATATATTTATTAAATATATTAAATAAATAATAAAGTAATAAATAATATATACGCTAGATCTAAGGTAAGTAATTATATCTTTAATAATTAAGTTTAATAAATCTTAAAATAAGGAGAAGCTATCTTTAAAGCTTTATATACTTAAAAAACTTATAAGGTATATTACTTAATAATAGTAATACTATTAAGCCGAATTAATAATCCCTTTCTCTTAACTTAAGTATATTAAGCGCATCTGCTAATCGACGACCTATTAATCGCTTAAAGGCCAAATATATAACGACATAGAACCACCGAAGTGCAAGATCAAGTATAGTAGCAAGAAGTGGTGCAAAAGGCGTATTCTATAAATCTAATACAAAAGAAACGAAGAAGTTAGAGAACCCTCTCTATAGGAGAGCCCTTTTCCCTTATATATATAAGTAGCTTAAAGCTCTTTGCCCGTTTACGTAATATTATATAAGAATATCCTTTTGCACCTTTAAGGTCGATTTAAAATAACCTTATATTAAATCGAGATTATAAAACCTTAAAACGCCGTACTTTTAAGTAATTGCACTATTTAAGGGTATAACTATTATACTACCTCCTCCCTTTAAGAACGCTTGCTTATAAGCGTTAGTAGGTTATAACGATTTTCGTATAATAACGTATTTAGCGCATTATTATATAAATAGTACTATTCTATATTTAGTTTAGCGTAAGTCGCATTATATACTTAAATTTGTTTTTCCTTCTATAGGATCTTCCTTTCTTAGTATAATAACTATATATAATCGCATAGGTCCCTTACTTCTACTACTATAGCATAAAGCTAATATATAGTAGTAGAAACAATTACTACTACTACTACTATTAATATTAGATGTTGCAGGTATGCCCGTCATATATTTATCATATAATCCGTCATATAACACATTATATATATAATATATTATATAATTTACCATATGACTTAGCGCCTTTACTAAAAAGGCCGCTTACCTTAAATAGCTCTTAATTAAAGAGCTCTTATAAATCAAGATATCCAATATCATCGTTTGCACCTTATACTTCTTCGTACCCTCTTTTAATTTACTATTAAGTTCACTATTAGAGAACCTCCTTACTATAGGTTATAAGCCCTATATGCCTATAAATAGCATTTGACAAATTCCATCGATGAGAGTCTCTTTTACAAACGAAAAGGCTAATTGATATTTTGAGTTTTACTCAACTAATAACGTATAATAGTATTATTTTAATAATAAAACAGTGGCTATTCCCCTTCCAGAGCGCTATATAATAGTCTAAGCTTACGCAAGATTCGTCACTATAGCTAAATCATTAGGACTAATAGCTAAGATTACTAGCTTAATTGCTAAAAGTACTCTACTGCCTGAATCACCTAATCTTATAAGGACTAATATATAGTACCCTAAACTCGAATATAATAGTTTATCTCCTCCTCTTCCTCCTTCTCCTCCTTCTTCTTTTGATAATTCTATATATATATATATAAATAAGATATTATTATCTTTAGCTGCCCTTAGCCTCCTTAAGTCTTAAAAGCTTAAAGGCGCAAAGGACTATAGCTAGTAGAAGAATAAGGTTTTAAACCTTATAAAGTTAAATGCCTTAATCATATATCTTTATATAAAAGCTAGAATATATATTCCACTTAAGGTTAACTTATAGGACCGTTCTATTACTTTTAAGGAAAGGGACAATTAAGTTAAATAGGAAGCTAAGGAATCTTAAATAAAGCTTACTATTATACTTAATTGCAAACTAGGCCTACTAGCTTATATAAAAGGCAATAAATCTGCCTTAAATATATAAGAAGCTCTTTAAAAATAGTATAAAGGATCTGGAATAGTACTTAAATATAATGTTATATAGACCTATATTACTATTAAATATAACGACTTTAACTCACTCGAAGCTTATATTATCGCCTTTAGGCTTTTAATTATTAAATTAAAAGCTTTCGACTCTACCCCTCCCTCTTATTAGCATTTAATTATATTTATTATTAGCTATTCTAATAAATGGCCTATTTAAGCAGATCGATAATACTTTAACCTTCGCTTAGCTATAGTAGTTAAACGAAAATTAAAGATTATACTTAAAGCTCTTATTAAAGATATTACTAATAAAGCTTAAGCCTTATAGAGTTTAAAAATGAATAGAACTATTTTATATAGTAATAAATCAGCTAGTAAGCCGCATTCCTTTAACTATAAGAAGTCAGAAAATAAAGGAGGTTTTAAAGACTTAAAGAAGAGCACCTTTAAGAATACTACTACCTCCTTTAATTCCTCCTATCCTTATTATAAGTAACTAAAGCTATATTATAAGGTAGAAGATTGCTTTATAATTAATAAATTGAAAAGAGAAGCTTAAGAAAAGGATTTAAAAAAGAAGTATATATTCTATTACTTTAAAGGTAAAGATAATAAGTCCTTATTATTATTATTACTAAAAGGTAAGAAGCCTTTTAAGAAGATTTAAAAGGAAGACGAAGAGTTAAATAATAACCTCTTTAAGTATACTATACTATTACTAACCCTAGGGCCAATTCTCACTCGCGAGCCTGGCCTAGGAGTCAATTCCTTATTAAGAGGCGACTCCTCCTTAAGGCCAATTTCCACTCTTAAGCCAGGCCTAGGAGTCAGTTCTTCTACCTTTTACTTCTTATTAAAATTAAGGAATTATTAGCTATATAATATAAGTATTAGTAAGTATATCTTTAATAATCTCTTTAAGTTTACCTCTTATATTACTTAAGATAATCTACCCTCTTTAAGTATAATTAATAGATCTATTCAACCTTTTAGCATTAGTACTTGCAAAGTTAACGTACTTAAATCTAATAGAAAGGTATATATTCTTAAGTTAATTAATACTCTTTATATACTTTAATCACTTATCTACCTATACTTAAGTAATAAACTTAATAAAATTAAAGGCTTCTATCGAAATGGCAAGCTATTCCTATCTAATAAAAAGGAAATTTATACTATTAATAATAATATATATATTAATAAGGAATAGCCTTTTACTAACTCCTTTAGTTATATAAGTAGATATACTCTCTTAGCTACTATTAAGAATAGACCTCTTAATATTAAGCTCTAATACTATCGATTAAGCTACGCTAGCTTATAAATAGTTAAAAAGACCTAATTTGCTATTACTAATATATAGATTAAGGAAACAAAATTAAGGAAGATGCGAATTTGCGCTTCTTATAAAAAGGACAGACCTCTTTAATATATTAATAAACGTTTAGCTTGCCTTCGACTTATAAAGGCACTTAATAAGCTATATATTGATATTATTCATCTAAAGCCAACTAGCCTTAACTGCTATAAATACGCTTTTATCTTCACTTGCCTAGCTATAATAATTAGATAGGGATAGACTTATATAAATAAATCTAATGCCTTTAAAGTAAATAAGAAGATAATCAGCCTTTTATAAACTTAATATAATCGCATAATTAAGCAGTAGAGAACTAATAGAGGCAAGGAGTACTCTCTTATATAAATGTAAATACTTATAGAAAACCTTAGTATAATTTTAAAAGAATCTATTCTATATATATTAGAATAAGATAGTAAATTAAAACGATTAATTCGCATACTAATAGAAAAGTTGCAAATAGCTATAATTAACTAAAATATCCCCTCCTTTCTTTAGCCTTACCTCCTTCTTTCGATAATATATATTATTAATCTTACTGCCTTTAATATTCTAAATGGTAAGACTCTATATAAGGTATTTTAAGACGATATTAAGCCTAATAAGCCTTATACTCCTTTAATCAAGCATCTTTGAGTATTAGGCTATTGCATTTATATACTAATTAAGAAAGAAAAGCGAACTTAAAGCAATAAACTCGCTTTAAGAGTAAAGATAAGTACTTTTATCGGATTTGATAATAGAAGTATCTATCAGATCTATATACTATCGCAAATAGGTGAAAAGATTATTCGATCATCTTATATTTGATTTAATAAAGACAGCCTAATTATAAAGCTATAATTAAAGGGTGATTTCACTCTTAGGCCAGGCCTACGAATTACTTCTTAAAATAATAATAATACTAACTCTTATAATGATTTTACTCCTGGGCTAGGACCGCGAGTCAATTTAGGAAAAGCTACTAAAGCTAAGCTTCTAACTCTAAGAAAGAGAGGAAGACCTCCTGGTTTAAAGAACAAGGCTTACCCTTAGCCTTCCGAAAAGAGAACTATTCGCTCTACTACTCTTAGATTTAAAGCTAATAACTCTAATAATAAGGAAGCCTATTTAAGCGCCTTTTATATAGCCTTACTCGACTCTCCTTACCTAAATGACTTGAAAATAGTCGAATAAGCCCTCTCTTATACTAACGCTAATAAATAGCAATCTGCGATCAACTCTAAGTACAATTCCCTTACTTATAAGGATATATAGGTAGTAGTAAAACGCTTAAAACTCTCTAAAGATAATAAAGTACTTAGATCAAGGCTTATCTTTAAAATAAAAAGAGACTAAAACGGGAAAATCTCTTAATCAAAGGTCAGATTCGTTATATAAGGCTATATATAATAATAAGGTCAAGATTACAACCAAACCTTTGCTAGCGTTTGCAAATCTACTATTTAAAAGATTGCAATTGCACTCGCAGCTCTTTATAACTTTAAGCTAAATCAGTTTAATATTAAGATAGCTTTCCTTAATTTAGAAGCTGACTCTAATATCTATATTAAGTTACCTCTTAAATACACTTAAGATAAGGTCATTCTTTTACCTTAAGACTACTATCTTAAGCTTCTTAAGGCCTTATATAGCTTAAAGCAATCTCTACGACTATAGTAAGAAAAGCTACAGTTTAAGCTATAAAAGCTCGATTTTCAACCTTTTAATACTAATAATTGCATATATATCAACCGCGCCTCTCGGATTCTTATCATTACCTATATCGACGACTTCCTTATAATAGTAAAGAAAGGTAATATATATAATAAGTTCAAGAGAGATCTTCGCAACCTCTTTAAGATTATAGGTAGCGAACTGACTAACTACTTCTTAAGAGTATATATAATTAAAGATCGATAAAATAGAACAATCTCACTTTATTAAGACGCCTACATTAATAAGGTTCTTAAACGTTTTTATATAACTAATTATAAGAGTATACTAACGCCTTTTACTAATAACTATAAAGTTTATATAATCAAATTTAAAGGCTAAGCCACTCTATAAGAAGTGAAGCTATACTAAAAGATCTATAGTTCTCTATAGTACCTTGCGTACTATATGCGTTAGGATATACTATACCACTGCTCCATTCTTAGCAAATTCCTTATTAACCCTTTACTATAATATATAGTAGCTTTAAAACGAGTTTTATAATACTTATAAAGAATGCGATTCTATTATACTACCTTCAGAAGCAAAACAACTGACCTAGAACTTCAGAAATTGCATAGCTACTACGATTCTAACTAGGCAGGTAATAAAGGAAGTAGAGCCTCCTATTTTAAGGCTGTCTTCTTCCTTAATAATAGCATAATTACCGCCTCCTTTAAGCAATAGACTATTATCGCTCTCTTATCTATAGAAGCAGAGTACGTCGCTATATGCAAATTTACATAAAAGGCCTCTTGGATACGCTAAGTACTTAAAGAAATAGGCTATAATAGCAACGACGCTACTAAAGTCGAGATGATCTATAATAACTAAGAAGCCTTTTATCTTATTAAAAACCCCGAATATCATTAGAGAACAAAGCATATCGATATCAAGTTCTATTATATTTAGCAAAAGCTTTAGAAAGGCCATTTGGACCTTTAGTATACTAATACCAAAGATAACGCCGCCGATAGACTCACTAAAAGCTTAAATAGCTCTAACTACGCCGCCTTTATCAAATTGTTAAATATGAAGGTTCTGCACCTTAATTAAGGGGTGATTTTTTTTTACACCTCTATTACAAGGTGATTTTTTTTTTACACTTCTATTAAAGGGTGATTTTTTTTTTACTTCCGGGCCGGGCCCGCGAGTTGATTTTGACTTTTTAAAGGGTGGATTTCCTACTCCAGAGTAGAGCGCGCTAGCGAACTCTACTCTATTTCCCATATCTACAGGTTGATTTTTCATTAGAAACTGTAAATTATAACAAAAGTTATAACGTTATATATATTACTAGCGAGTACCTTTAAAGGTCTTCCTAAAGGGGTATATTACAGGTATACCTATTATATATTTATCATATGATCCGTTATATGACATATTATATATATGATATATCATATAACTTGCCATATGACTTAGCGCCTTCACTAAGAAGGCCGCTTACCTTAAATAGCTCTTAGTTAGAGAGCTCTTATAAATCAAGACATCCAACATCGTCGTTTGCACCTCATACTTCTTCGTACCCTCTTCTAGTTTACTATCAAGTTCACTATCAGAGAACCTCCTTGCTACATTAGAAGTAAGTTTACCTTAATCTAAGGTCAAATCGCGTCTGATACGCGTAGTGCCGATCCCTTTGCTATTAGGCGCCCTTACGATAGCCTACTGCGTTTATTATTACTAGTACGTGCAGCGCCTTATGCGCAATATTGCGTATAAGTGCAAGTTTAAGTTAAAGTATAGTAAAAAGTGCTACTAATATTAAAAGTAAAAGGTAGAATGCATTCTTATAAGTACCTTGAATCGACTTTAAAGTTCTATTCTCGCTAATACTTATTTATAGCTTTCCTTTTATATTAGTAAAGAGTTCGCGGCGCTATCCGCGGCCCTTAAGGAGTGTCACGGTCGTATCAAGGAACTGTCAAAGCACCTGCGACTGATATAGTAGATACAACGTCTTATAGTCATACCTTTCCTTTAGTAGGCAGAATATAAGTAGTTAGTAGAAATCAACCTTTCTAAGTCTTAGGCTAAGGAGGCATATTAAGAGAGAGGTTTGCTACTTTATACCTACTCCTTAGCTTTGAATTCTATACGATTTAGCAGCCTTAATCTTAATAACTGTTGAGATGGGTGATATAGCCATCACTCCGATGTATTGTCATATGACCCTACTACTTAGTTAGTAGGATATTGATACATATATAGCTATAGGGAAGAAAGGGGTAATTTTCCTTCCCTAACTCTTATTAATATATCGACCATCGACTTCTAAAAGCCTCCTTTACCTATTGCGCCAACTTACTTAAGCTTAATAGGTTATAAGCCCTAGCTAGACTGATAATAGATTATTAACTTCCTTTAGAAAGCACTTGCGCTACAACTATTAGTAGGAAGTTAAACGAGACTTATAGTAAGAGGCAAGCAATCGGCGAATAGGAGGTATAATTCCCTATTTAGCCAATCTATATTATAAGAGGTGTGATTCCTTGCTCTATAACCCTTTAGTACTATAAGAGGTATGATTCTTTACTTTACTATATTTTATAAGAGGTATAATTCCCTGCGTTATAGCCTAAAAACCCTTTTCGATAAAAGGACTTCCTTCCTATTTAATACTTTTATAATACCTACTATTTAATTATTTCGACTTTTCGATAGGAGGAATGCCTTTAACCATTTAATTTATTTGATTTTAAACGCAATTCTATTCGAAACGGTAATAGCTTCCGATTCCAATCGAAATACTAGGCTTAAAGACCTCTAACTCTTTTAAAAGAACTAGCAATAATAGTTCGATAATTTAAAGCTTTACTTTAAGAGTAAAGGCATTAAAATAGCGATTTAAAAGACACTTATTAAATATATAAGAATAGCCTCCTATACTCCCTCTACTAATTTATTTACTTCTACTTTAATAGCTAATACAATTATTAAGGATTTATTAGATATATTAAATAAGCTTAGCTTAAGAGCTTTAATAGACAATAACCGAGAATCCTAAAGGCAGATTTTAAATATAGAAAAGGAAAAGGAGTATAAGCTAGCCTTAGTCAAATGCAAGCTTAAGATTAATAGAGGTTTAAGTAATAAAGACTAAGATTTTATTTAAGTTTATAATAATACAAAGATAAGATAAGATACTTTAAAGGTAAAATACTCTTAGATAACTACCCTTAATACTTAATATTTACTATAGTAAATCACTTTATTTTAATATAGAAAAGATAAAGATAGTAAAGATATAGATATAAATATAGACTCTACTTAATCTATACTATATAAAGTAAGAAGGAGAGTAAGAGCCGCAGATCCTAAGATAGCTATAACTTTTAAGGAAACTCAGCTTTTTAATTTCCTACTTAATAGCCTTCCTCTTAAGTTTACTATTATAAAACAATCTCTTCTCGTTTAACCTAACCTTAAGATCTATAAGAAGATTGACCTCCTTTAAACTATTGAGTAAGACCTTAAAAGACGCTTTAAATCGGCAAATACTGCATTATAAGGCAATAATAAGCTTAAGAAGAGGAAGGAGCGCAAGATAAGCCCTTAAGCTTATTAGGGATACTACTTCTATAATAGTACTTATAATATTACTAATTATAAAGTTAAAAGGCAATTGATTAATATAGTTGCTAGCTTTAATATTAAAAAGCAATCGAAGCAGAAGTTAAGAAGCAAATTGCCCCTATTCTACTAAAGGCCGCAACTACTAAGGAAAGGCAAAGGAAAAGGCTATTTAGCTAAAACTTTAGCAAATACCTTTAATAATAATAGTAGGTTATTTAAACTTAAATCTACTTTTAATAATTTAGATAATAATTATAATAAAGATGCCTATATTTTAAAAGCCGATCTTTATAAGATCCTTGAATCCAACTAGTATAATAATACTAATTGTATAGTATATATAATTAATAAACCCCA